>JAEQML010081321.1:0-11253 GCA_016904865.1 Pissodes strobi
GAACGTCAAACTGGTGAGAGGAGTTTGATTACGGGGAGTGACGCCCCTGCCATTCCGAGTTGCCATGGGATATGGCGCATCAAATCCCATCGTCCTCCCCCAGGCTGGAGAACACCAAAGTACAAAGTCTGGAGCTGATCAATGACAGTTTGTGACAAGAGGGGCTGCATTGTATTGGCTGGCAGGAACGTCAAACTGGTGAGAGCAGTTTGATTACGGGGAGTGACGCCCCCACCATTCCGAGTTGCCACGGGATGTGGCCCATCAAATCCCATCGTCCTTCTCCAGGCTGGAGAACACCAAAGACAAAGTCTGGAGCTGATCACTGGGGAGTGATCCAACAAACCCCATTTTTACCCCTGTCAGACTAGGGACCGCCAAAGGAATTAGTCTGAGGCCGATGCTTCGAGTGGAAGCGGCCCTAGGTGGTAGATGCATAAGCCTACTCGCATCGTCCGGTGAAAGACCACCCCACCAGAATTGGGGAGCGCTAAGTGGTTTTCCCAAATCACGTTCCGCTTCCGCGCTGGTGATCCCGGGTTTCACAGTAGGAATATATGGACATGATGGTGCTTCCAGGATCAAAATATTCCGGAGGTAAACTCCCCGGCCATTCGGATCTCCGGGCGCTGGGTGGCCCTGGGAGCCCTTCATTCCGCATTTCACAGATAGCAAAGATACCGAACCAATTTAGAATAGATTTCTGCAACATAAGAGGCCTAAATACAAACATAAATTCGGTACACCAACATCTACAAGCAAATAGACCACACATATTGGCCCTTACAGAAACACAAGTATGTTCTACAACAACAACAGTGAACTACCTCTATCCTGGTTACGACTTACATACCCGATTTAGATATAAGTTCGGAATATGCCTTTTTGTCCGAAGCGACCTCTCATGTCACCGCGAGGAAACACTCGAACCGAACAACCATGACGTCATGTGGCTCAAGTTCACCGCGAAGGGATTAACCAAGTTTATATGTTGTCTCTTTCGCCCTCCGAGCGATAGAGCCTACCAAAGCTTTTTCTCAACACTAGCTACCACCTTTGACTCAATACAGGTCGATCACCCCAGTTCAGAAATAATCGTTCTGGGAGACTTCAATGCCCACAACACCAACTGGCTCAAACATCACAACAAGACCGACAACAAAGGTAGAGAGGCTGAAGCATTTGCCATCAGCTGCGGGCTTACTCAACTTGTAGACGAACCAACTCGAATCTCAGAGAGTGGCGAATTCGCCGCCCTCCTGGATCTTTTTCTGACCACCAATCCTGACCAGTACAAGGTTACAGTTGGTCCGCCATTAGGTACCTCCGACCACAAACTTATTACAACGGTTTGTGAATTGCCATTCATACAGAAGGATCCACCATTGCCTCGCAAAATGTGGCATTACAATTCTGCAAACTGGGACGATCTGAGGCAGTTTTACCTAGATTTTCCTTGGCTCGACGTCTGCTTTGCCACTGACGACCCGTCAGACTGCTGCGAAGAGATCATGCAAGTAATCTCCTCAGGAATGGAAGCATACATCCCAAATTCCATCAAGTTATCATCAAAAGGAAAGCCCTGGTTCGACAAAAGATGCGAAAGAGCTTTAGGAAGGAAACAGCAAGCCTATAAGTACTGGCAGCAAAATCAAACCGCTGAAAATCGCAATTATTTTATCGAAGCGAGAAACGAGTGCAAGCGTGTGATCGACGAAACTAAGGACAAACACAATCAAAGGATCAGGAATAAACTTTTGCAATGCCCCAGTGGCTCCAGGAATTTCTGGTCGGTAGCAAAGGCAGTAAGTAACAACTTTACAAAAACGTCTCTCCCACCTTTGACGGACGAACGTGGCATCACGGCGACTACAGCCAAGGAAAAAGCAAACATGCTCGCCAAAATGTTTTCATCGCACTCTACCTTAGACGTGCCCCAAAGCAAGGCTCTCCCCACTATACCGAACATCAACACCACCATGGCAGAAGTCAAGTTTTCTCATCGTGATATTCGCAAAATCCTTAAAGAACTAGATACGCAAAAGGCATCAGGACCGGACGGAATACCTGCCATCGTGCTAAAGAACTGCGCCAACGAACTAACACCTGTTATTTCCAGGTTTTTTCTCTTTCTTACAGAAAAGAGATTTACCCATCCTCTTGGAAAGTCGCTCGAGTGCAACCTGTTCCAAAAAAAGGCAAGAAAACCACGCCCTCAAACTATCGCCCGATTGCCTTGCTTCCAATAATCTCCAAAGTCATGGAACGTGTAGTCAACCAGCAACTACTCAAGTACCTCGAGAGCAACAAAATAATCAGCGATAATCAATACGGCTTTCGCAAAGAGAGATCGACAGGAGATATATTGGCCTATGTCACTCATATAAGGAGTAGGGCAATTGAAAACTACGGAGAGTCTCGAGCGATTGCGTTGGATATTTCAAAGACATTCGACAAAGTTTGGCATGACGGACTGCTCAACAAACTGCCGTCCTTGGGACTGCCCGCCTCTCTCTGCAGCTGGCTGGCCAGTTTCCTTAAGAACCGATCCCTACATGTTGCAGTCGATGGACACATCTCGGACACATTCACCATCAACGCGGGCGTGCCTCAGGGCGCAATACTTTCACCAACTCTGTTCCTCATCTATATTAATGACCTGCTGATCGAAACGAATAATCCTGTTTACAGTTTTGCAGATGACAGTACCCTTGTCTCCCACTTTAGATCAGAAAAACCCTTACCAGCGACTGAGACTCATCACCGCAGACAGGAGCAGATTACAACAATTAACCAAGACCTGGAGAAAGTTCAAACTTGGGGCGACCGAAATTTGGTCCAGTTCAATGCAGCAAAGACCCAAGCCGCAACGTTTACTAAGAGGGCCAATACAGCGGGCCCTGACATCACTATGGCAGGATCGACAATTCCTTCATCCTCGTCAATCGGGCTGCTGGGTGTCTCGGTCAACAGCAATATGTCATGGCATGACCATGTTGCTAACATCGCAAAGCAAAATCAGCCTCCCAGAAGCTTGGTGCGCTATTTCGCAACAAAAAACTCTATACACCGCAGCAGTTGCTCTTGCTGTACAAAGCGCAAATAAGACCGTGCTTAGAATATTGCTCACATATCTGGGGTGCCGCACCAAAGCATACCCTAAAGCTGCTGGATTCCATTCAGAAGAGGGCTGTGCGTCTCGTCGGCGATCCGGAGTTGACCCGGAATCTGGATAGTCTGGAACATCGCAGACATGTGGCCGAGATGTCTCTGTTTTACAGATACTTTCACAGCAGATGTTCCCAGGATTTGGCCCGCATAATCCCGCCCCTGGCAACTCCTGTCAGGCAGTCCCGACAGACGGCAGGAGCGCACCAGTTTGTCGTACAACTAGAAACACCTAGAACATCGCTTTACCAGAACTCCTTTGTCTGGCGCACTGCATCACTGTGGAACTCACTTCCAGGACATCTGTTTCCCACTAATTATAACCTACAAATATTCAAGAACCGTGTCAATCAACATCTTCGCACACACACCGCTCGTCGAGCGCCATAGGATCTACCTTTAGTGTGTGTGCCACTGCCATAAAAAAAAAGACAGAACAGCATGGAAACAAAGGAAGGAAGCCTTTTGTTCAGGAGTGGACAAATGATGACTGACAGAGAAGAGAGAAGAAGAATGTCCAACACACTTAATACTTCATCAGTTCAGTGTGAGACATAAACAAAACATGTTTAATGTAAAGAAAGAACTTGGATTTAAACATCTTTTACACTTGGTGGCTGATACCAGGGAAATAAACCACATTTTTTTCAAGGGAAGTTGGTGCCGAGATTTGAGATAAATGGGATTTTCGTTTATATGAGGTTATTTAGTTTGGAAGTGGCAATAATCACCTGTTTACCGTTTTTCTCGGTAATAACCTGCCAACTGACAATAGCTAAATTTTCAAAGTTAATAATTACAAAAAATTGATAACAAACTTTCTACTCTTACAAAGTCAATAAATAGCCATAAGTAGGTTCTTACTAAATTTTTATATAGTTAGTTATCACTTTTATATAGTTGTTTTTTATTTTACTTTAGTTTTATTAGCTCTTATACATTTAAATAAAGAACATTAGAACATTACCTGTTGTTATTTGTGGCGATGCAACTGGAAGACCCCCCTTGAGATTGTGACTTTGGGGGGACATCCGCTGACTGGCCCCCCTGCTTCTCTTTTTCTGCTCGTTCTTTCTGTAATCTGAGGATGAAATAAAATAGAATACATTTGTTAATTATTGCTTAATAGTTCAGACAGGCAAGAAACTAAAGTCCTACATGCATGTATGTACTTTTCTTCTCAATAAAACTTCTGCATCTTAACGACACATTTATGACACAGAAGCTGAAAAAATACAAATTACCCATCGACATGTTTATCAGCTTAAAATAGTACATTAAATACAACTAGTTCTTCAGTTAACTATTTTGAAATATATTCAAATAATACTATATTTAAGATCTTAAAACACTATTTTGATTGTCGCGTTGACTAAACAATTGATGAATACACCATACCAGAACCTAATAATATATATCACAGAGCTCTTAATGCCATAGCATAAAGATAACTAAATTTTCTCTATATAAACTCAAACAGTCTACTTATCATTAAAATGAATATTAAAATAAAAAATAACGCCAAGACTCTCAGTTTGAATGATTTGTTTCGTTGATGCTATAAACTCTGTCAACTTTCTTCTGATGTCTAAACAAAACACTTGCCAGCATTCAGCTGAACAATTCATAATTTGTATTTCGTGAACCATAACATTTTAAAGATTTATTTTCAGGTCATCAGCGAATATACAGTGGCTAAACTTCAAAGGAGTCTACATTTCTTGCATGGTTACAAGAAGCGAATTAAACTTCAAGGCATCCACTTTAGAAAGTATTAATTTGTGCTCGAAGCCATCAAACCTGAAAATCAGTTGTTTCACAGAATTTAATTAAGTGATTCATAAACTTGTTGAGTAAATTATCCTTCGTTATCGAATTATGCAATAGAAATTTGGAAGAGCTATTTAAAAAAGGCGATGACGTCGCAGTTTCGAAATAAAGGTATTTGCGTAATGCAAGATGTGGTCTTAAAAAAATTTTTTTTTAAATAAACTAATATTTTAAGTTTGCTAAATAAGGTTCCATTACACATGGTTAATATTCCTTACCGATGTTGCAGATCCCAAGGGTTCGTCCCAGACACTTAATTTAGCATTAAAAAGAAAAATAAATGAATGATCACATCATGTACATATAATTTATTATTGGCTGATTCATAAATCAGTATCTGTAAGAATTTTTCATTCATGTAAAAAATATACTAAAGATATGTAAAAAAATTTGCTAAATGCTACATATGAAATGCGAAACGCGGTTTATAACTTTAAAAACGTACATTACTTATATTAGTAACAAGCAGTCGTACTGCAATAAAGTTTTTACACAAATAATATCAAATTTTTACAGTTCAACTAACCTATTTTAATGAATATTTATTTTAAAATGTGTTTTAATACCTGGTGAATCCTGTTTAATTTATCATGATTACCAAATAATCTTTATAAAACAGGTTCTTTTATAATAATATTATGCTTGTTAATTATTCGATTTCGAAGATGTTGTTTAATGAAACATTAATTTTTTAAGGATCAAATTGTATGCATCTCTTCACACAAGCCCTTATACTTTCACCATAGTTCAGTAATAAATGCCAACCGTAAACCCAGCTTCGAATATTTATGTGAACAAATTTAAAGTAATATTTATCGACTCTTATCCAGAGATTCGATATTGACTTCTAAAGTTAGATTAAAGATTTCGTATTTTCGTTTTAGCTAAGCAACCTTTTTAGGAAATATACTATTTAAACTGTAGGAACTAGTTAAACAAAAACGGTGTATCCTTAAAACTACGAGAATGAGTTTTCCTTGTCAGTGGTAATATTCTGCTTAAACGTGCATATTTCAGGAATGACTGTTTCAGATCCAGATCAGTAAAATATAAATGACTAAAGCACATCTCAAAAATACATTTATAGAGGTTTTTATTTTTTTTTTATAGTCCTTGGGACCTGATTTCACTGGACCGTGTTTCCCTGATCGTTAAAAAAATAAACTGTCAATTAAATCATGTCCTCTATAGGGCGTTTCACTAATAAAAAGGATAGATATTATTCTCGATTTTGCGATGTTAATTTTATTCTTGCGAAAGCAAATTTTTATAGCTTGTGAAGAGTTCCACAACTTACATTTCGAAAGTTTTTTTCTGTCTCCAATAATAAAGAAGCCCCACCAACTATAAGAAAAAGATTTTGTATTTATTTCAATGGGTGAGTTCTGGAGCAAGCCGAAAAGTATGTTTCAATATACCATTTTATAATAAATATACATACTTATCATTTAGAGATAATGCATACTAAGCAAACTCAAGTAAGTTTTCAGAGAGAATTAGACAGAAAAGCTAGCCATTCAATGGAGTTTTTGATATGAATTAATGAAGTTTGTTATTCGTTACATCGCCATTTTAAATTTTCTGCAAGAGGATTGTGTGTAGCTCTTATTTTGATTAATGATTACTTGCAACAAATATGATGGAAAGCTAAAAGTAAGGCGGCCTCGAAAGGCATCTGACCTAGGGGTGTGCGATTTAAATCGATTTTTCAAAAGATCGATTTTTTTAGATACGATTTCCGATTTTTAAAATCGATTTTTTTCACACATTCGATTTTTTGAAGAATCGATTTTTTTAGAACCAGATCGATTCTACGATCTTAATCTTCATGTCATGATCTTAGACAAATTTATGACGTCCACATTTTATTTTCTCATTAAAATAAGCCTCCTGCAGCATTGCAACTATGTTAATATCCATGTTTTTTTACAGTCAGTCTGGTACAGATTACGTATAAATAAATATGTACTGCTAAAGCCACAGCCCCGAGTAGAAAATAGCTGCTGAATGCATCCATTACCGGCTAGTTTTCAAGATGCATTCCGTTTACTATTAAGTCGAAAGAACTGAGCGGGACTTAAAGCGTATGTTTACATGACTAATGGTCCAGTGGTTAGATGGTATGTCTGTGATACGGCATCTCGGGTTTAATTCCCGGCAGTGGCGAGGCGTGTTTTTTTCTTATTTTTTTTTTGAGGTTATGTTTGTAAAATGTTGCATTTTCTTCATTTTGTGCATTTTGGGTTTTTGTTGGTTGCGTTCCCGTAGCCAGCGAAGCAAGCTGAGAGCCATGCGTGAAGTTAAAATGAGACATTCTAAAATAGTAAAAGGCTCCAAAGCTCGCCCAATTGTTTCGACCAATAGTAAACGGAATGCATCTTGGGAGCTATCCTCTCCTAAGGCCGGCCGCGGAACTAATCAAAGACACACGATGGAGCCTATCAATCGTGTGTCTTTAGTTAGTTCGGACGATATTCTTTGGCCCCGTCAACGTCAAATTTTAAAGATATAAATGTACACATGACGTGATAAATGTCAATTTCTATTCCTTACCCTTTAAGTCTGTCGTTGGCAGTATTTGTTTATTTTTTTTAACGACAAACAAGTTGCGACATATTTCGTTTTTCCTAATTTAATAAAATTGCCTTCTTTTAAATTTGTTTATGTATGATTTGTTTGCGTTTGTTGATAAAAAAAAACGAGAAACCGAAATTATAGGTTAAGTTTTTCTGACATTTGAAATTTTTTAAACATTGTTTACATTTTCTAAAATTTTTACGCCTGTTTACGTTTTTTCCACATTTTTTACACGTAAACCGCCATTCCTGTGATCTATACATAAATAAATAAAAAAAGATCGATTTTTTAAAATATCGATTATTTGCCTTCGATATTTTTATGAATCGATTCTGTGACATCCGATTCGAATCGATTCAAAACATTGATCTCTTGGAGAGAATCGAACACCCCTAAATCTGACCCATCACAACGCTTTCTACAAAAAGCCGCTGTATCCTTGCGATATTACTAGCGCCATCTGTTGTAGCTACGTTTACTCATCTGAACCCGACCGCGTGTCCTACGCCAAGCCGACCAATCACAGCGCATCCTACAGGATAGCCACTTCATCCAACCTAAAATTTCCTAGCATTATAGCTAGGAAGTATTAGGATTATCTAGGGGTAACCAATATTCCGATCTTGAATAATCGGATTTCATGAAAACTAGTCATCAGATTTCAACCGGATTTGTATTAAAATTCATAATATTAATTTAGACAACCGGTCGTTTATACACAATATCTCTATATTTACATTATTGTCCTTTCCATCTCCGGAGCGATGTAGATTTTCCCGCCAGAAGGGGTGGTGACAAGGGGCGTTAACAATTCCTTCGAGTTGATCACGATCACGTTCTAAAATTCAGTATTAAGTAGCATCTTGACCCTCAACCATGTAAGTCGCGCTAAGAGCGCTCTTTCCGCCGGCATGGCGCCAAGCCGCCATGTCGGGCAAGTTTTCACGTTTTGAGACCTCACAATCTCTCTAGTTCTTTACTCATGTGACATAGTGTTATTCAGCCATAATCATCGTCGTCTCAAGCCTACAAGAAAGGTATTTATCGGCACCCTGTCTGCCATTACTCTCACATGTAAGACGTTGTACAATCGCTGTACTAGCGCCCCATGGCAATCACCCATGGGAGTTCTCACAATAGAGTCTTGTCTCTAACCAATATTAATCGAGTCTCGTCTCGAATCTCAAGTAATTAAACACACACGTTTACATTCACATTCTCTCAAACGCGGTACCATCGCTGTGCTAGCGTTTCCTTGGTCTTGCCCATGGGTGTTCAATATTCTGTATCAGCAGGGCCGGTTGTAAGCATATTTTTTGGGGGGGTGTGAAGAAGTTGAAATGCCGAATGGTCTGAATGTAAACGCCGAATATTTTTTGCCGTCGGTATTCTTAACCTACACAATGTAGTACTCGTTATTTCAAAACTAATTATTTCAAAATCATAAATTCAAATAACAAATACATAAACATCACAATATATATACGTAAACTTACTTAGCAAATTATGATTTAAGCGACTTTAATTCGTCTTTGCTTTAGCAAGTGAAGGTGAAATTAAAGTTTCTAAGGAAATATTTTCTAAAATATCCTTTCCGAGGACAACATTAACAATGAATCTAGTCGTGAATCGTTCACTGTTATCCACAGAAAATTTTTAATAAATTTGTTGAGCTTAATAAAACTTCTTTCGTTGGAAGCCACACCAACTGGAATTATTTGAACTGAAGTACAGAGTTTATAACCTAATGGCAAAATGCCTTTTACTTTGTAAGTCTTCCCAAAAACTGCATTTAAAGTTGAAAAATCAGTGTCAAGATCGATCAATATTTGCAATTCAGCCTGAAGGGCTTCTAGATCTATGTGATATTCTGCTGAAAATAAATTTATTGCCGCTTCTATAAGTTCAAAGCTACAGTTTTGGAGGCTTAGAGGGAATGTGACATTTTTGTAAAGTGGCTGTACCATTTCTAAACATTTTTTAAAACTTTCTTGCATTGGGTTAATAAGGCTATCCAGAACCACTTTGAATTGTGAGATATAAGATGAATTGAGTGTAAAGGTCCCTACTAAATCTCTATTTGGATCCAATTTTTTAGGCGCTGTTCTCATTCTATGATTTTTTTCAAAATCAGCCTCACTATCAACTCCGATTTTTTAAAAAGCAGCCTCACTATCAACTCCGATTTTTTTACGAAATGCATGAGCACTTTTTGGCCACGAGGGACTGTCTACAGGCGGTGTGCAAACGCCCTGAGATTGTGTACAGGGTGTCCTATTTTCGTTGTCATTGCGGGGTATCTCCATTATTTTGATAGATGGAGAGATGCGGTTTTGTCAAACCTGGACTATTTTTTCGAGAAACAAAAAATTCTATAATTAAAATTTTCCTAGATTCTTCGTTTTCGAGCTACAGGGTGAAATTGAAAATTTGCACTTTTAGGGCATGCCTCCTATCTTAGCTGCCTAATAACTTATCAAAAAGATAAAAACGCATTCTTATAGATCTTTTTACGTATAATTCAGTGGCGTGCTTGAATTTTTTTAGAGCTACCTACCGTTTTGGAACCACCCTGAATTACGAAATTGTGTGAAAAATGTGCGCGAGAAAATGGCAATCATTTTGAGGAGTTATTTTCATTTTTTTCGTTATGCTTGTTGTTATGTTGTTATTACGCTTGTTAAAAAAATTATAATTTTAAAATACAAATCACGGCCAAATCAAAATTAGCACATGAAATTTACCATTTTTTAAATTTTTAACATTTCCGAAAATAGAAAGTTTAAACTATTATATACTCGATTATATATCAATTTAATGGTAAAAAATAATGCAATCTAATGGCATAAAAATACGGGGTGTTTCATTTGAAAATTCATAAGTTTGCGTTAGTCGGATGTAAAAAACGGTAGCTCTAAATTATACGTAAAAAGATCTCTAAGAATAAGTCTTTATCTTTTTGATAAGTCATCAGGCAGCTAAGATACGAGGCATGCCCTGAAAGTGCAGATTTTAAATTTCATCCTGTACCTCGAAAACGAAGAGGGCTAGGAAAATTTTGATTATGGCATTTTTTGTTTCTCGAAAAAGTAGTCCAGGTTTGCGAAAACCGCATCTCTCTATCTGTCAAAATAATGGAGATGCCCCGCAATGACAACGAAAATTGGACACCCTGTACTGTCGGGTCGCGTTGAAATAATAACCCAGGAAATACTTTTGCATCAGCGAATACTTTTTGAATCTCTCCCGACAGACTGCTCGCTGATTTACACCGTGCTGCAGGTGTGCGGCGGCTTTTGCGTTTGAATCAAAAACATCAAAACGATTTTGCTGAGTGACTCTACTCGATATTATCTGTACTCTACCATCGCGATCGTTATTGATATTCAATGAAATAATGGTTGAATCAATTAACAGTATAGCCGCAATATATTAAGTTGCTTAGATTCTAGTTAGTATGTTTCATATATGCACACAGCTTTTACTCTTCATTTACATTCTAGAAGTTCCGTTAAGTTTTTAGTTTTATACATTATATCTTTTTATGAAAATGAGTGCGACAATGATTGCATGATGATAATCATACTAAAAGCTTAGTTTCTTGTTTTGATTAGTAGTTATCTCATTAAGTATGTGTGAACTAATTAAAATCATTAATTAAATATCACCCTGTCGCAA
>JAEQML010081322.1:0-11252 GCA_016904865.1 Pissodes strobi
CACTGGACTTGATAATTTTAATCTAGTTAAAGAAAAATTAGCCCCTTATCACTGTAAATAACGCTGTCAAATTTCAACAAAATCGAACAAAAGATATTTAAGATATTTTTAAAAAGCCGATTTTTTTTAAATGTTCAACTGTATCTTGAAAACTAAGCATTTCCGGACCTACGTTTATATCAACTTTTTTTCTTATTTTTGGATGATGAATCTCCGGCCGAGCGTTGGCGCATGTTTTTTGAAACACCCTGTATAGGAGAACAATGTACAATGCACCTTTTTGCGGATGCTATGCTTATCCATTTACAGTGATGACATGAATATTTGATAAACCAAAGCTTGGAAAAATATATAGGTGGTGTTGTGTGAATAGTTTGAAAATAACTATTAAAAAAACTAAACACATAAGTATCTGGGTATTATATTGGATAAAGGAATGTATTTAAAAGAGCATGCTAAACTTATTAGTAAGACAACATCATTTAAAATCAATTCATAGATGTTCTCCTTGTTTGAATCACTGGACAAAATTGATGTTATATAACGCCATACATGTCCTTCTTCACTCTAGTTACTGTTCTACAATTTTACATTTATTTAATAAAAATGAACAGAATGAAGCCATGCAAATTATGTTACATTGTAGAAAAATTACTCCTATTAAAGAAATGCTGACATTAGGGAGGTTATCCGTAAAACATTATCTATCTTACCAAACACTAATTTTAGTATTAAAAATTAAAATAAAATAGCACCATCATATTTATCAGACCAAATAACTTTTAACCATGCTATACATATCCATCACTGTTACATAATATTCTAATAAATATCTTATGTAATGAAAGACTGAAAACATGAACAGCATGTATGAAACAGGTAATCTACTTAAAAAGATGAACAATTTGGGGATGTCTTTAATGACGGTTATTTGAAAAGATATTTTAAAGTCAATTGAGATATCGAATAAGGCATTTCAAAAATCAGGAATTGAATTCACTATAATTGCATAGTTAAATGACAAGCTGATAAACTAATCATTCAATTCAAGAAGGATTAAAACTAAATATTGTACATAAATATATTTTAAAAACTATATAAAAAAAAATCCAAAGCTTTTCTCTACTGAAGAGCTATTTACAGAACAAACAACCAACATAAGGACATTATACATTTCAGCAATATGTTCATACATACACTTTCATGATCATATTAAAACCAATATATATCACATTTAAAATACCAGATCTAGAGCAAGAGGAAACTTAAGCATTCCAAATAATTTAAAAGGCATAAATTTCAGATTCTTTCTTTATCTTGCGCCAAAAATATATAACCTTCTCCCTTCTGTAAGAAAACAAACAATAAATAAGGATAAATTTAACAAATACTGTATTAACTACGTTCATAATCATTGCTATATCTTCTCTGGTCTATTCCAGTAATTTATCAGTCTGTTGCACAGCTGTTGGAAATAAGCGCTTTCCTGTGGATAGTGTGGGTTTTTCTTTTCTTTCTTTCTTTTCTCAAAGTATGTGCAGCATACTTATTGTATTAAAACAGTTTAATATTGTTCTGGTATTAACATTGTAACTTAGATTATTAAAAAAAAATTGTAAAATATAGCGCACACAGGTGTAACTCTTACACCTAGGCGTTAACAAAAAAAATATTCTGAAATCATAAACTATTTTCTATTGTAAACAACCATTTTGTTACTATTATTAATAAATGTGGTAGGGGCGTTAACAAAAAAAATATTCTGAAATCATAAACTATTTTCTATTGTAAACAACCATTTTGTTACTATTATTAATAAATGTGGTAGGGATGCAGGGTGTACTGATCCCTTCAAATAAATAAAATTACAAGTTTGAGGATTTCTGCAAAATAGCAAATGAAGTGGTGCCAAATCAGCATTCTAAGCATTCTATATTCCGGGTGTTTAAAAGAAAAACACAATGTGATGAAATGCCCGATGAAGTTTCAACTCATAATGCTATAGACCCTTTTACAATTGAGGTATTCTTCTCAGTTTAGATGTTCTATTGACTTTCATGAAAAGTTTAATTTTCTTAGTGATAAGTAGGTAGATCATTCGCAAAAGTGACAATAATTGCATTGAATATTTAGTTGAAACATATCTATTAGATTTACAAGAACTATTTTTATTATTATTATTATTATTATTATTATTATTCTAGGAACAAACAAGCGGCAGAGCCGATGAAATTGTTCCCATTAAGCTTTACAGACTATAGTGGACAAAGTGGGCACTTTTTTCTTTTATTTCGGCATCAAGTAGATTTTTGAATGTGTTCTCACCAGTTTGTTGCATTCTCCAACTTTTTAGTGTGAACCCTTAACGGCCGCGACGTACTTAGTGCATATATGTTGCTGCAAGGGTAATATCCAGAGGTCCACTTAAAGGTCTCGACTAGGTCTCCACGGGATCTTCGCTTCCTAAGTGATGTTAGATGCAAATGTCGTAGTCTATCTGTGTACTCCATGGTCCTTAGTGTTAGAGGTATTTTAGTAACTTTTCTTTGTACCCTCTCCAGTTGCTTGATGTCCTTTATATAATATGGTTTCCACACAGTATAGGCAAATTCCAGCTTTGGTCGAATATAGGTTTTGTATTTTTAGTACCATTTCTTCAGGCATGTCCTGGAATGCTTTTTGGACTAAGTACATTAATGTATTTGCCTTCTTCACCACACTATTGATATGAGGTTCCCACTTCAGATCCCCGGATATTTTTACCTGAGTACTCCTAGACCCCTAGATCTTCATGGCTGTTTACAGATTTTAATGTGTGTTGATCTATTATATAGTCTATTTGAGGATTTCTCGTTCCCATATGCAGAACAACAATTAATAATAATAATAATAATAATAATAATAATAATAATAATAATAATAATAATAATAATAGTTTATTAACGGCAAGTAAAATAATTCCATTTTTACTTAAATATATTCATAACAAACATAACAAAGAAGAGAAAAAATATATATTTGTTAGGGTTGAGAGGAAGTAACCACTGTTTAGACCAAACACTTATTTTTTGCAGATCATTCTTCAAAGTAGTAGATGGACTTCCATAAATTTTGGTATCATCCGCATATAAGAGGATGTTAGAGGTGACAAGTGGTGGTAAATCGCTGGTATACAAGAGGAACAACAATGGGCCGAGCATGGAGCCCTGTGGTACGTAACCGCATATGTTGGAGAGAGTTTACCATTTATGCGTACACAGTACTCTCTGTTTGCCAGAGGAAGCTCCGTATCCAGGACAAGAGATGCCCCCTCATGCTGAGGTGTCCAAGTTTACTCAGCAGTCTTTTGTGGAGTACTTTATCAAACGCCTTCTCGTAATCTAGGTATACAACATCAGTAGGTTCATTATCATCCAAACATGTTGACCAGTGATTCACTGCAGTCAGGAGGCTGGCTGTAACTGATCTTCTAGGTAGGAACCCGTGCTGACTCTCTGGTATGATGCTGTGGTATGCCATGAATTCTGTCAATTGTTTAGTAACTATTTTTTCCATGTCCTTACCAATGCAGCTTGTCAAACTTATGGGGCGATAGTTGATTGGATTGTGCTTGTCCCCCTTTTTATATATAGGCACAATAATTGCTTTCTTCCAGTCCTGTGGAAGTTTCCGGTCACTCATTAATTTGTTGAAAATGTTTGCAAGAGGCTGAGTGATAGTCTCTGCACAATTTTTAAGTAATATTGGTGGTATTTCATTAATCCCTGGGTTGGAATCTTTTTTCAATTCTTTGATTGCTTCTTCTATTTTAGTCGCCGTAAACTCAATAGCCCTTTTGATTGCGAGTACTGGGTTTCTTTGTGTACGGTTCAGAGAACTGCTGGGCAAACCGATCTGCAATTTGGGTCGCATCGGTAATGATGTTCAACGTATCTTTTAGGGTTAGTTTGGGTGCACTTGGAGTTTAGTGTCCTTTGCATGTATGCATAAAACCCTTTTTCGCTGGTGTCTAACAGGTTTTGTTCATACGATCATTTTGCATTCTTTATTGATAATTTTAGGTTGTTGTTATGCGTTCTATAGATAGTATAATCCAATGTACAGTCAGCTGACCTAAACTTATCCCATAGTTGACGTTTGTTGATATCTTTAAATATGGTTGGTGTAATCCAGGATTTTCCAGGACTTTTCGCTGTTGTTCTCAATGGGATATGTTGGTAAATCACTTGCTTGTTGGCATTAATAACATCTTCGCCAATTATGTGTGATTTTAGTTTATTGTTTATGGAGCCGTAGTTGGCATTCCAAAAATTTCTTTTTTTAACTTTGCATGTTGGGCCACGCATGGTGTTGATTTGCAAAACAAATTTAAAATATTTCTCAGTTCCTATCGCAATGCTAACTCTGTGGTTAAGTTAATTAAATTGCAAATAAAGGGCATACACATATCAAGTTTTTCCAACATCCATATCGCTTCTTGGATATATCACTTCATATTATGGTGAAATGTAGAAGCGGAAAGATCGTTTTCTAACCTTAAGCTTATCAAAAAGTTCATGCACTCAACTATGGGCCAAGAAACAACTTTGTTACAAGGTCTGCTCTGTATGGAAAGTGATATAATATGAAGTATAAAGATCTAATTAAGAATTTTGCTGAATTTTTTGCCAGCATAAATAAGAGATCTTTTAATTTGGTCGGATGTTGGTATGGGTAATGCTACGTAAATGTAACTTTTACTTCTCTGATAATCATTACTCGAACTGTGGCTAACTTAGGTAATTTGTGCCTCATATTTTCGCCTACATTTATAAAAAGAGAATCAGAGAAAAGTGGTTTGTTTGTCTCTGGAGAGAATGTTACATTTAGAAGACTATTTACAGAAAATACTGAAGAATAATTTTTCAATTTTATCCTACATTGTCATTAAATAAAGGATGTACAAAACTTCTCTCCTCATATTGATATGTTAAACCCTTAAACAGGATGTACACGAATATTATCGTGATATTAAACCCTTTAAAAACTGCACAGCAAACTGATGCACAAAAACATATAATTTTTGTTTGTACTTACCTGTCTTAGGAATGAATGCTCCCGTGTTTCGATCCCACCATAATGAATATTCACCTTTCACAAAAATATAAAACTCGTTAGTTCGAAAAAGTTCCATTTTTCTCTTGAAAATTCTTAAATTTTAGGAAATACCTACTCCTGACCCTTTAAAATATTCAGAAATGTCAAAACAAGCAAAACACAAACATAATCAACCTTGAGGAAAAACTTGATGGATCATAAATGCAAAAGAGAAAGACACATGATATAACATTGATTGAGAAAGAAACAGCAACTGATTAGATCTCGTAAAGTTGTTAACCGCTTTTTGGTTATGGCTCTGGCGCAGGCAACGTAACTGAAACATCGATGAATCCGCACATGCGGTGAAAGGAAACCACCCGGTCAGAAGCAGGAAGAATAAATAATTATGGTTCTATTATTGCCTATTGGTCTAACAGCATAAATAAAATATGAGGCTATTCAAGTGCTGTAAATGTGAGTTTGTCGTAGAAAACTTCAACTTTTGTGTTTATGTTACCCGTTCAATCTGCTGTTTCCTGTTCCAAATAAAATACTTATATGTCTTATTAAATGTTACAGCTTCCCCTAGATTCTTTGACCATGTTCCTCACTCTGTTGCTTTTCCACTTTCCCGTGATGTAACACTGTGGCATTAAAGATGTTTTTTTTAAACAAACTAAGCAATTCTTTGAAAATTTTTATTTTTTTAAACATACAATATACAAAATTAAACAATAAAAATTAAAAAGCTAAGATGTAATGCCTAACAGGCACAGATTTTATTAACCAAAAAATATTATATTAATTTAAGTATACATTAGTTCAAATGTGCTTATACTTTGTCGTTTCCAATTACTCTCTCAGTGGAGGAATTGAGTACTAAATTGTATCTTTTTGGTGAGAAGAACTAACTCATTGCACGATATTTCTCATACAAGTGCCATCCTAGCATACAATCAATACATACAATATTCCTTAGCAAAATCTTAATCAGCTAAATCCAGCTGGTTATAATATCTTGCTATGATGCAAATAAACAAGTTTAGAGGAAGTGCTATGCTTTCATCAGTATCATCTTGCAAGGTGGCTCTTATGCTGGCACATTTTTTCGTAAATTCCCTAAGCTTAAAACAACAATCAGGAGTTAAAGGTTTTTCAAGAAGTGCTAATATTCCATATATCCACGTGCCTAAATTATCAGATATTCCAACAGTATGGTCAAAGTTATTCAGGTATTTATTAATATCATGCAGCATTAACACTTTAGCCGCTTGGGAATATTTTGTAATTTCAGAAAATTTAGGTGGTGACTCCTCAATTCTCTTTAGAAAGTGTTCAGATATTACACTTTCTATATTTGATTCATATTTTTCTGTGTTCCTTATAAAATTTCTTAATTGTTTAAAATCTTGTATAGCATTGTCTTGCCATTCCTTCGAAGGGCAAAATTTATCCAACGCTTTTTGTACTCCAGTATCCTACAAAAAATAAACATGTGTATAATTATTTTCAGTTTTCTAGAATAATTTAGAATATTAACAGTGCATTAAAGACTTATCAGAGTTCTCACATGAAAGAGAAAATTTCGATTCCATTCATATAATAATTTGTCTTAATCGTAAAAAATATTCTTGAAGCAATAAAATATGGGCACTTCTCGCAATTTTTCTGGTAGACAACATTTTTCTTAATACTTTTAAATACATAAATATATTTCCACTGAAAAAAGTATGCAGGAAAGAATAATTCTTTTCTATCAGTAAACTAAGCTAAAACAGAGTTTTATCCACAATACCGAAACAGAATTTTAGCACTCGACGCGCGTTTCGCTAACCATGTTAGCATTATTAGGAGATGATTAAAACTAAAATTAAAGTCTACCTAACTCTCTTTTATACTACTACTGTTTGCTTAATCAAGCGGAACTAAAAAGAACCAATCCTGGAATCCCACTAGTCACGCTTGATCAACCAATACAATGGACTATAGGGAATAGGCCCTCTATCTCTATTTAAACTATTCTTACATTTAATAATTTCCATACTTTCATATGCGTCTAATAATCTCCTATCAGTTATGTTATGAATTAACTTTTAATTGTTATTCTATGATTATTATCAAAAGCATGCTCGGCAACACTTGATTTTTCTGTTCTACCATACTTTAAATGAGCTATATGTTCTTTGGATCTCGTTTGTATAGATCGTCTATTTTGCCCAACATATTTTTGGTTACAATCCATACATCCAATTTCATATATTCCACTTCTTTCTAATATTTCAATTTTGTCCTTTGGACTACCTAATAATTTCTTAATGTTCAACTGAGACTGGTATACTAATTTTAAACCTGCTTCCTTAAAAACTTTTTGGAGTCCTCTATAGTATAATGAGGATTATACGGTATCGAAACATATTTTGTATTTTCATCCTGATTAACAAAAGAAGTGGAATCACAAATGGTCTTTCTAATCAAATGCCTATTAATTAGTATTAAAACCATTGACTTTCGCTATATTCCTAATTGTTTCCTTTTCATTATTAAATCTTTCTCTGCTAAGAGGAAAGTTAACCAAACGGTGTACTAAAAAATTAAAACTGGCCATTTTATGTTGGTCGCAGTGGAAGGAGTCATTAGGAATATATCGGTTAGTGGCAATATTTTTTCTGTAAATATCAAATTCAAGTGTGTTATTATCGTTCCTAATCACTAAACCATCCAAAAATGGTAGCTTGCCATTGTTCTCGACTTCATAAGTAAATTTAATGGTGGGGAAACGGTTGTTTAGTTTTGTTACAAAATCTTCAATATTAGCGGTTTTTGTGTCGAAAATCGCGAAAATGTCATCCACATATCTGTACCATACCCTTGGAAAATATTCGCCTGGCTGATTTTCGAACGCGTGGATATCGTAATTATGAACATGCGCAAAACCAAAAAGAGAAAATCTATCTATGACTAAAATGGGTTTTAACGTTTACGGGACCAAAAGGTATTTTTTTGTTAATACACTAGCCGCAACGTTAGCGAAAACTACAGTACTTATATAATAATAAAGCAACGAAGGGTCATACAGTAGTCGCATTCCACCAAGCTACATTACATTTCTCCGAATTACGATGTATTAGGCTCATATTCAGTCAACCTATTGGAATTGCCAAAATAATATTTAAATGCACCTGTTTGCTTAAGTGCCTGAAACCTTGAGACTACGTAGCACCGACAGTTTTGAAGCCACATTTTGGGCCAGTCCTCATGACAGCGAATCTCACAATTTAAGAAAACCTAGCCAGTTTTCCATTAATGCCGGTCAGCATAGTAGACGTTTCCCGTACCACATCAGATGACTTCAGATTTGCGCGCGCACTACATTGTTGACAAGCACCATATCTTTAGGGTCTAGCGAATTGCTGTCAACTGGTCTCGTAGCTCAGTGGCTGGATCAAGGCGGCCTATTGGTAGGATGCTGTGGCTGCGATACGGGGCGGCCCGGGTTCGATTCCAGTGGCAAACATGCTTTTTTTATTTTTAATATTATATGTAAAAAGTTTATTCTTCATTTTGGGCATGCCTTGGGTTAATTTCCGTTGATTGCGCCCCCGCAGCGAGAAGCGAACGGCGGGCCATATGTGAAGTGTAATATTAAACATTTTTGACAACAATGTGATGCGCGCGCAACTCTGAATCCCTCTGATGTGGTAGGGGCAACGATAAGTGGTCAGCATTACCATTCTCAAAATACGTCATCCAATTTTTAAAAGTTGCTCAGAGCAATAATTAAATTATAATGCTTACCTATTTGTATTTTTTTCCTTTCTTATTTTAAAATTTCCATTGAACATTTATTTATTTTTTAGTCTAATTAACACTCACCTCACCGAGTTTTCCTAAAGAATATTTATTGAAAAATTTTAGACAATTTTGGACATGGTCTCAAAAATGTCTCCCCAAAGGCCAGTTTTCTGCTATCTGTTCAAGATTAATAAGCAAACAAGACATTAATAAGAAAGAAACAAGAACAATTGTTTCTACTGAAACTTTTTCAATGGTATTTTTTCAATAATAAAAATAAAAGAAACATTTTACGACAACCAAAACGAAGGCTCGAGGGGCCACGAAAATGTTTCGGGAAACTTGACCGCCAAAGCAGTTACAAATTAATATTACTAAGCAGAATTGATATTAGCTTAAAAATAGATTGATAGGAAAAAAATTATAAAGTTTTGCCACTTGGGAATTAAAGTGGTCTAGGGATGTACTTTCAAAAACAAAAGAGTTCCCAAGCACCAAGTGGGAGCTTCATCCCTTAAACCTACCCCTAACGTGCAATTCGGTAATATTTCGCGTTTTTCTCGAAAACTGTTAATCCTACAAACAAAAACTATACTTACATAAAATGTTCCTTATAAAGTTCTACATAAAAAAGGTTTTATTACCCAAGTTGCTCAGAGGTTTGCGATACTGTAGATTTTGAAATCTTTTTGTTTTATTGACTTTTGATAAAAACAGTATCTTTGAGAATCATGGATGAATTTTACGACTGTTATACTAGGCCAAATAGTAGGTGTTCAAACTTTTAATCAAGCAAAAGCTAGGTTGGAATACTCACTAACATTCCAAATTGAAATTTGTGCAGAATCAGGATATTCATAAAGTGACCATAATTCTAAGACCTCAATGCAGGACGTTACATAATAATTATGGAAAGAAGTGCCAATATTTTTTTGTAGTGGTGTGTGTTTTAACACCTTCGCCATTTATCAACGAAATAATAACGGGTTACTGACATGCCAATTTTGGACTGGATTGGGTTTTTATCGCACTATCTAGGAATGGGCAAAAATAGTAATGGGTTGATATTTAAGATTCTTATTTTTCTATTAATATAGTATAGTATAAACAATTAGCTGATTTTGTAGTCATTTTGTACATACCGCATACCATAAAAGAGAATTGCAGGACATTTTGCAGGACGCTTGCTTTCTCTGGACAGAATCTATGAATGCTTGACTGTCCTGCCCAATGCAGGACGTCTGGTCACTTTATCAATCAAAGTAAAGAGACAGGCGCGCTGCGCCCGGTTGTCCCTTCCCTAACCAAAACACCCGCTCCCGTATTCGAGATTTCAGTTCATAGTGCACTTGTGAATGAGAGGAGCGTGATTGGCTATAGCTACGTGAGGTGACGCATTTCTTCGTGATGCAACCACTTGTTTGTAAGTCAGCAGATGGTCTAGGGGTCTACATGGTTTGCCTTCAATTCGGCGACCCGGGTTCAAATCCCGAGATTTTTTTTATCTAGTTTTTTTTTTTGTTTTCTTGGGTATGGATTGGATTAACACTTGGTTAGTTTCCTTTTCTTGAGCCCCGGAGCGAGCAGAGGGCCATATACTTGCCAATTGCAGGTCCTTAAATAGCATGCATTCACAAGTGCACTACGAACTGAAATATCGCCTTCCGCCTTCCAGATTAAGCAAAAATTAATTGAAACTAGCTTTAATTAACCAAACAAGCGCATTGAGACGAGCGCGCTACGCGCTTGACCAACCCCACAAAATTAAAATGAACCCAAAGTAACAAAATATACGCACTACGCGTGATACTCTCTTAATTAATCCAAATGAACCAAACAAGAGCACATCAATTTGTCTTACTTTTGGTCGTCAAAAGACGAGCGTCTTTCATAACTCAAACTAACGATTTAATATTATTATTTAAATAAACACAAAGTACTTCTGAATCACCATCTATATATAAAGTGTTTGGTTGGCTGTAGCCAACAAGATACCGTATTTTAGAACCGAACAGAAATTACACTAGACAACACCTATGCGTACGTCAGCTGAGCCGTGCCAAGCTAACCTAAACATAAATAGATAGCATAATTTAAGAAATAGTGTCATTTTGACATATATTATCGTTCTAAAGTGCAAAAAAAACAGTATTTGCGGGTTTTCAGAAAACGAGCTGGTAAAAGATATTTTTGAGGCTACTATTACCTATTCTTGCTTCGTCATTACGCATGTCCGAAACCTTTGCATGGAAAAGCTAGCACTTAGTTAGCAGAGATAGTGCAATTTTGAAATGGAACATGTTGGATAGTAATTAACACAACTGCAGTGAGTAAACCAGAGAGAAATTAATAACTAAAGTGAGAGAGCCAGATGTACGCTA
>JAEQML010081323.1:0-11252 GCA_016904865.1 Pissodes strobi
TCAACTTCATTTTTTTAAATACGGACCTGGTTTTTTATTTAATTTTTTAGAAGCCTTTGGTCTCCTAAAACCAACGATGTATCACACTTGTCAATGGAACAACAAATCTAGATTTTTTCCATAAGAGATAATGTGTTAGACAGAGATGGGGCGATCTTTTTTGATCCGATTTCCCTTGTGAGAATATTTGTTACCGCTATTGGGCAAGTGTGATACAAGGTTGCTTTCGGGGGACTAAAGGCTTCTAAAAAATTAAATAAAAAATCCAGGTTCGTATTTAAAAAAAATGAAGTTGATGATGGGGGCCCGGACGCATTATTATAAGTAACCGACAATCCGTGCATTCGCAATATCCGGCACAAACCGATTAACAAAGTATTAAGAAACCGACGACTCAGATTCACTTGTCGGCTACATTATTAATTGTTTGTTGAATGGTCACGTAGCACAGAAGATCACATGTTTTCCGTCTTGATTTTTATAAATGTCAATAATTAGAATACAATTTTACATCTGCAATACAAAAAGATAACAGATAATACCTTCAAATTTGTTCAAAGGAATACGTTGAGGTAAGTTTAAAAACATTTTTTCTTGTTTTATATCGTAGTAGTAGGCTTTTAAAAAGCATCGTTATAAATTTAGAGTTAACGAGTATACACTAACCACACTGTCATTATGGTGTTTGTAAAGTGTTTATAGTTAATTGTACACAATATAGTCCATAATATGAATGATTTAGAATTTAACGGTTTTCCCACGAATTTTTATTAAGTTAATGTTTACCAACATGAATTTAGACAAGGAATGAAATAGAAAGGGAATACCCCATTTCCTAATCTAAGAATATGAGTTGACGCGCTAGAAACTGTCAGCTTGGATAAACGACAGAGTAGTATTTGAAAAAATAGTTTGAAATTTCGGATCGTAAATTATTTTGCGTTTTTATAGTACATTTTAAAGATTTAATTACGAACATTGAAAATGGAAAAATTGTTCACACAATTCATTAAATTTTTCCCCTCTACAAAATGACGTGATTGAATTTAAGATCGTTTTTTTTATCTCTGAGCGGCCATCATCAACTTTTATTTTAAATACGCACCTGAATTTTTTATATTAAATTATTTTAAAAACCTGTGATGTCCCAAAACCAGTGACGTATTGCACCTATTCGATTTTTTTTTAATTTTTTTTTCTGGTGAGGTCCTGTTCCCTTTCTCTATCTAACACATTCTCTATCTAACACATTGAGTTCCTATGGAAAGTGCCAATTATTTTTAGCATAATTGGTAAGTTACTGGCTTTGGGACATCAGAAGTTCTTAAAATCTGATACAAAAAATCCAGGTCCGTATTTAAAATAACCAAAGTGATGATGGTCGTTCTAAGGAAAAAAACGTTGAATCTTAAATTCAATAACGCCATTTTGTGGAGGCGAAAAAGTGGCTGTTATAATGTGACCTTTATTTCAAAATATCTTTTTAAATAAACCCGTTTTAATAATCATTTAGATACTTTAAAATATAGAAATTTTTAGCGGTAGGGGTAATTCCAATTTTATTTTCAGAAATTCATACGAGACCTTGAGCAGCTTACGAGAGTAACCTGGAGTATACATAAAAGTTTTAAAACAATTGAGCAGACGCGGAACCTTTTTAAAAGGATATATTATTAATACACGTTGTAGAAAAAATACAAAAAAACTGAGAGATTAAAAGTCAAGAAATATAAACTGTCCAGCTAAATTATTCGTAACAATAAAACGTTTTTACGAAAATTTGAAATCTAAAGAAAAAGGTTGATAAACAATATCCATGTACAGTAGAGTTACGTAACAATTATAATCACAGAGTAGATTGAAGACGCTCTTAGGGAAAGGCCTTTGGGTCCTGATGCCAAACAAGATCTTTTACATTTATTTGCGAAAGGTCATTCTGCTAGTTGTGCTTACCACACTTTATATACAACAAAAATGGAATTATATGGAAGTAATATTATGAGAAAATTTTTGATCGCTTCTATTTTCCTATAAAATCAGATGTCACAAACTTATGGCAAAAGACGTTCAAGCAGCAGTATGGTGAACGAACTGGTTTTAACATGTTAGAAAAACTCGAAGAAATTTTAGCATCGCAAAATGGAATCTTGTTTAAAATAGTTAATGTAGGGGACCAGTATGCAGCCGCCATATCTACACCATTAATGCAGAGAGCTCAAAAGCTTCCATAAGCATCGGAAATATAATTTGTAGATCCTACAGGAAATTGTGACTTACAAGACCACAAGGTTTATTTTTTTGTAACCCAATCAGAAATTGGTGGTGTTCCAATTGCCTGTACTCTTAGCAGCAGCCAAAAGAATGAAGTTTTTGATGCTGCGGTTGAAGCTCTTATTAATTCCATTACCGTTAAATTACAACCTAAAGTTATAAGGACAGATGATGACCTCAATGAAAGAAAAATATTTCCCAACTTCTATATTACCTTGTGCGTTTTTCATGTCCTCAAAGCATGTTAAATATGTCGAAGAATAGTGTGCTTAAAGCTGATAAGCAAATCTACTATCAGCTTTTTCGAAAACTTGTGTATGCTAGATCGGAAAGTGACTTAGAAGAAGCAAAGAAATATTTCTATTCAAACTACAAACACACGAAATTTCGGGCGTATGTTGAAAAATTATTTATTCGTATGCAAGACTGGTCAATATGTTACCGACAAAACCTTCCATTAAGAGGATCAGATACCAATAATTAGGCAGAAATGATGTTTAGACTTTTAAAGGATATACCGCTCGAAAGAACAAAGGCTTTTAACTTGCCTCAGCTAGCCGATTTTATTTGTACCAGTTTCGAAAGTTATGACACTCAAAGAATACTCGATATCATTTTAAAGAGAGTTTGTAAATTTGTCCAAGAAAGGTACATGCCCAAGGAGACAAAAGTAGAAGCGAATATAAAGGATTTGGGCACGTGATCAACAATACCTTGTAAAAAGTTTTTCAGATCCCGAGGTGATTTACTCTGTCGATATTGTATTATGCAAGTTTACTTGTGCTGACGGTTTCAATGGCAAACACCACAAGCATCAGGCAGCAGTCATTTCAAAATTGAACATCCTTTTCACGACTAATACAATATCACAACAAAATAAAGTTTCTCTATTTCATTTAGGAACGGGAAATATAGGAAATCAAAAAATGTTTTTGCCACTTTTACGTGACGAAAACAATTTACATTTAGATATAGTCCAGAGCATATCAACGAAAACCAACCCTAGTAATATCGATGGTGATGATATTCTCAAAATCGTTGATGAGAATACCACTGCGTCGTCAGATACGTCAGGAAAAATTGAAGAACTAAGGGCAAAATGGGAGCAACACACTGATCATGTTTTCAAAAATTTAACTGATGATCCTATTAATTTTAACCAAGCAGTAACGGCATACATTGATAACGCTAGCACGGAAATCTATTCCTGCTTTGCTGAATGGACTTCACACTTCTTTCAAGTATAAAGGACACTTATTATCGAACCACTGTAAAAAAAAAGTAATTACCAGAAGGGGTATTAAGATTGGTGTTCAGCCGACAGCCATAAGTCGACGAAAAAGTGGCATTACAGGCAAAAGAAGATTATTAGGGAGACCTTCGGAAGGTGAAAAGGTTCATATAAATAAAGCTCCGCATTCTTTGAATACCTGTATTTTAAAGGGCCAGTCAATAGGAGATACAAAGCAGAAAAGTATCTTAAGAAGAAACAAATGAGGAACTCTACTTTTAGTGCAATATACGCGGTTTGACGAAAAAAGCGCGAAAAGTTGTTGTAATTTAGCTCCTACATTTTGCATAATTCACCTGTGAAAAAGTGACCAAAAATATCCTAAACTCTCTGGAAATGGGACAATAGGTATTGTAGCACCGTTTGTTTCAGTTTGTTTGGATTTTCCATCGCACAGTAATAATTTTATTTAGTTTTCCGGCACTTTTCATTTCGCATGGTTTTTTGGCTTTGTTGTGACATTTGACCGACGGTCGCCTGTCGTGCGCATCAGCTGTTTGACGTTTTGATGGAGGAGTGTCTGCAGGTGTGTTCAAAATGCATGGGTGATCAAATTTCGATCAATATTGATACACTTGATAAGCTCAATAGAAGTTATAAGGCTCTTCAAGAGGAACACAGGGCGGAACGGGAAAGGATTTCTGAAACACATGAAGAACAACTGCAATCTCTTAATAAAGCTCTAAGTGATGCACAGAAGCAATTAGAAAAGAGAGACGAACTTTTAAAAAGAGAGAAGCGTAAGTCTCGCGATTTCTCTGAAGATGCGGTAGAGTCCGAAAAAAATCTTTTCAAGGAAGTGAGAGAGAAAGCCTCAATTATTAGTGAAATAAATAAGGAACTCATTGATTTTCGAGCTAAAAATCAAGACTTAAAGGATAAATTGGCTTCTGCCCTCGCGGATCATTAGGCTGATAAAAAAAAAATTGATGAATTAATAGCCTTGCAAGAATCCATGTTAAATTCCATAAGAGTTTTAGAGCTTGACAATTCAGTCTATGTTCAGGAATTGAAAAGTCTTAGGAAAAAGATCCAAGATTATGAGTCATGGCAGGTGAAGTATCTTCATTTCATCGGGGAAAGGATCGACTCGAAAAAACTTCACAAAAGAAGATAAATATGAGGAACCGCCTTCTCATGGTGGGTGACAGAGGATCACTTTTGGGTTGTACTTCATTAGTGAAGAAATTCTCAAAGATGAGTTTTGACTCAAATTGTCAGCACAGAAACGCTTTTCTCTTTGATGACATAGTAGAAACAGTGTTAGCTTTGGGTAAGGGTTTTAATAATAGGAATCATATTGTAGTGTTCATAGGCCCTGAAAATGCTAAAAGGGGAACATCAATTTCAAGTACAAGCTTGCAAAAATTGTTATCGTTTGCTGTTGATACTAATTTATGTGTGATAGGTTCCCCTCTTGCCTTTAATACACCGGTTTTGAATAAGAACATATCTCAAAATAACAACGACATCCATAACTATGTTCAAACCTGCAATAAAAAGAATGTAATTTCTTAAATTTCGATACTTTATGCATGAACAAGAAAGAACTTTCAACGGCATCACATAGCGCCAAGACTCTCTGATGTAAATTTATCTGCGCTCAATACTTGACTTTACTATCTGCGTCGAATAGCATTAATTTAGAAACCGAACTTAGAGAAGCTTTAGGAGATCATAGTTTAAACTGTACTAAAAATAACAAATCTTTTTTAGAACCACCGACAGTTTGTATCAATTAAATATGTTGTTATTAAACATTCGATCAGTTAGAAACAAGACTAATGAATTGATGCTATTTGCTGACAGTATTGACTACCCACATTTTATCCTGCTGACTGAGCACTGGCTTAAACCCGACGAGAGTATTGATCTGCTAAACTATTCTGTGATGTCTATGTATTCTGGATCTATCTCGATTCATGGTGGAACAATGATCCTCATGCATGATGATCTGTGCAGTAATTTAGGTTTTGACGAATGTAACAAGTTTAGTAATTTGTCTATTGAGAAGTGCTTTGAATTTTCTATTGTATACTCATCTAAGCTTCGTATTTACATTATTTGCTTATACAGAACTCCCGATTCGAACTTTGAAACGTTTTTAAATCAGCTTGAACATCTGTTAGCACTAATTCCGGTTCATTCACGTGTCATATTGGCAGGGGATTTTAATATTGATTTTCTAAATAAATCTCAAACTAAGACACAAAATATTGAAAACTTGTTGTGTGCTTTCAGTTTTCATATGCATGTGGATGGGCCGACGCGTAGCAACATCTTCTTCTTGTATTAACTAAAGTGTGGTAAGTATAACTGGAACAGCGGAAAGAATGCGGACAAAAAATTGGCGATGTTGTCGAGTAGTTTTTGAGAATTAATATTTATACCTATTATTTAGATAAACACATAATTTAATATACTCATTAACTCATTGAAAATAAAAAGTAATATCCAAACTGGAACTTTACTATTACTTCAACTTTAATTCATAATCTATTTTACACATTATCAATTTAAATAAATTTGCCACATTTATATCTATTTGCCCGATACATCCGGCAACAGGTGCGTCAAATTCCCCTCGTCCTCGTGACAAAGTGCATCAAGGCGATTGGCTGCAAGCCATTTTTCCTCTCTTCACTCCTCAAACGTCGCTGTTCCAAATAAGTTTGCCACACTTTATGTATGTACGAATTTCCCTGAAGCATTCAATCATAATCACGTTATAAATCCTGGTCTATCTGATCACGAAGCAATAGTTTCTAGTTTTAATGTGCAGGCAAAAAAGAAAAGTACCACAGCAAGACCAAAGCGAAGGCTCTTCTCAAGATCAGCGTTTGCAAACTTCAGAGAAATTTGTAATCATATTGAGTGGGCTACAATGGTTTCTCATAACAATCCATTACGCTGTTTCCACACTATTTTAAGTAATGCTTTTGAAACTGCCTTCCCCTATAGAAGGATAAAAAAGAAGGTTTGCAAGCCCTGGTTCACGTTGGGCCTAAGAGTCTCCTCTCGCAACATGCGATGCCTTCACACACTGAGAAAGTACTTTTTAGATTGTTCCTTTTTTATAAACTATTTTAATAAATATAGAAACCTTTATAGAAGGATCATCAGGATTGCTAAAAAGGGATATTTTGGCGATAGACTGGCTGGGGCTGCTAGTCTACAGAAGGAGAGTTGGAATGTGGTGCGGGAGCTGACGGGACGGAGGAAGAGTAACATAGTTTCAGATCTGTCCGCCGATACTTTAAATAACTTTTTCTCTTCGATTGCATCGAGCATAAGGGTCGCCATTTCATCCTCTGCGGTTACTGGGGATCCTCTTGAATATATGAGGGAGCGCAATGCTGCCTCATTCTTCTTTTTTCCGGTAAACATGGAGGAAATCCGAAAGGAATTGGAGTCTATGAAGAACAAACATTCCGCCGGTTGGGATGGAATTTCTGTAAGAGTCCTGTCGTCACTGCCAGATATTGCTTTGGAGGCTCTTACAGAAGCTGTTAACAAATCTGTTTGTGATGGAGTATTCCTTGATTGTTTAAAGACCGCAAAGGTAATACCTCTCTTCAAGGGCGGAGATCCCCTTTTACCCTCAGATTTTCGACCAATTTGTCTGCTATCTTCCATCTCAAAGCTGGTTGAAAGACTACTAAAGAATCGTATGCAGGAGTTTCTGAAAAGTTTTAACATCCTTTCCGCGGATCAATTCGGATTTCGGGATGCAAGGAGTACTAATGACGCCGTATTTGCGTTCCTCAAGGAGCTCTACATCCGGTTGGATGATGGTGATGTGGCCGCGGCGGTATTCTGTGATCTTACAAAAGCTTTCGATTGTGTAGATCATAGAGTACTGCTGAGCAAGCTCGAGCATTTGGGTTTTAGGGGATCAGTGTTGAGGTGATTGTCTTCGTATCTTTCGGGTAGAATGCAGTCTGTGGTGTTCCAGGGTGAGGTATCAATGACCCAACCAATATCATTTGGCGTGCCTCAGGGTTCAGTGTTGGGGCCTCTATTGTTCCTGATCTATGTTAACGATCTTGTCAACATTGGAATATCGGGAAAATTTACCATTTTCACCGATGACACAACTATTTTGTGGCACAGTAAGTCGCCAAAAGATCTACATGGAACAATATGCTCTGATTTAGTAAGTCTTGGGAATTGGTGTAATAGCAATGGACTACAGCTCAATATAGGCAAATCAAACATCCTGTCATTTAAGTGTGGCCTCCCGGATTGCACCCTTAACTCGGAACCTCTCGAAGTTCGAGAGGTTCATAGGTTTTTGGGCATCCATATAGATAAGAACCTCAAATTTTCCCATCACATCTTGGAGGTTTCTAAGCGAATTGCGCGTGGAACTTATGCGGTGAGGACTGTGAATTTGGAGTTGGGTGAGAATATAGCCAGAGGAGTATACTTTGCTTTGGTTGAGGCTCATCTGCGTTATGGAATTTCTTTCTGGGGTTCATGCAGTGGATATCTTTTTCAGAGTCTCTTCGTGCTGCAGAAGAGGGCTCTTAGATACCTGTGTGGACTGCAGCCTTTTCAATCATGTAGACCTGGCTTCAGGTCACGAGGAATCTTAACGCTGTGTTCCTTGTTCATTCTGGAGACGTGTTGCTTGATGCAGTCGAAGTACCGTGATTCTATTGTTTCTCATAGTTCTCTGAACTCTACCAGATCTTCCCATTTAGCACCGCTCCCCATACCGCATTCTGCCTTGACCAAAAGTTCTCTTTTCTATGAAAGTAAGAAAATTTTTAATCACCTTCCTCTTGATTTAAGAAAAATCGACAATCGGAACAGATTTAAGGTAAGGGTAAAGGATCTTTTATTGAGTAAGGCATACTATAATATGGAAGAATATTGGAGTGATAATTTCGAGCTGTGATACTTTGCCTACTACTCATATTATTTTATTGTTAATTTAGTCTTATTTTTATCTTTTTATGTAATACTGTTTCTGACAGTGACTATGTTAATAACCTATGTTTGTACCCTATAGTTATGTTTGTCCTAAAATGTTTTAGTAAATGTGTTAAGTATGTGTAAAAAATTTTATTATTAAATAACCTATTATTAAATTTGTCTTTATTTCTTTATGTGAAAATCAAATTTTATTATGTTTTTATCTCAATTTTTAATGTGGAATGTATGTAATTGCCTTGTGTTCCTTAATTTTAATGTTATTTTACACTACATCTGTTTTATTGATTTATTTTCATTTTTGTATTTCAAAGCTTTGTCAATAAGTTAGATTATGTACAGGGTGTCCCATTTTCGATGATATTACGGGGTATCTCACTTACGAGTAAAGATAGAGAGTTGCGGTTTTCGCAATACTGTGCTACTTTTTTGTGAAAAGAACGATGGTATAAACAAAATTTTCATAGCCCGCTTCGTTTCTGAGATACAGGGCGAAATTGAAAATAATGCATTTTGGGACCCCCCTCGTATCTTCGTTATCCTTTAACATATCGCAAAGCTAAAAAATTGCTCTTACACAGTTTTTGACGTAGAATCCAGTGGCGTGATCAGATTTTTGCTGTGAGCTGTCATTTTTTAGCTATAAATCAAACTTATGTTTTTTTAAATGGAACACCCTGTATATTTTTGTTTCGTTTGATTGAAAATGTTATAAGCTTTGTAAAAATATATAATACATTATATGTATTTTAGATACTAAGCCTAAAATTCATTATTTCACAAAATGTGTCTCGATACGACACTCTTGTATTTTTTTTTAATGTAACACCCTGTATATCTTTCTTTCGTTTGAATGGAAATTTTATAAGCTTTATAAAAATATATAATACATGATATGTATTTTAAATAATAAGCCTAAAATCCATAATTTCACAAAATGTGTCTATACGACACTCTTGATGAGTATAGTATAAGCATTGTCTTTTAAACAACGGTATAAGTATTAGCAGGCAGAGACTATTAAAAACTATGGAATGGTAATTTTTTATTGGCAAGACCTTTCAGTGGCAAAATTTATATTTTCTGTGTAATATTGTATTTTTTACGATGGCTCAAAATAAAAATTATCAATATTTTGAAAAATACGACATGTTAGTCTGCTTTATACAGAGCAATGGAAACTTCCGTGAAGCTTCTCAGCTATATTCCAATAAGTTTGTTCGAATATTTATTTACCTTTTGACTTATTTGGGTTTATTTTTTAAGTATCATTTTAATTTATAGATATTCCGAAAGAAGGCATCCTGATCTTTTAAAGTTTTCCGGAATAAAGAAAAAAATTGGTAGAACTAGGAACGTTGCCTCCGCCCTTACCGCGATTTTCCTTATTATACGTATTTGGTAGGGGCCGGATAAATGTTCCATGTTCTCTTTATTCCGGAAAACATTAAATGACCAGGTTGTCTTCTTTCAGAATATCCATAAATTAAATTGATACTTAAATAAAAAATAAACCCAAATAAGTCGAAAGGTAAATAAATATTCAAACAAACATATTGAATAATAGTTGAGAAGCTTCACGGGAGTTTTCGTTGCTCTGTATAAAGCAGACTAACATGTCATATTTTTCAAAATATTCATAATTTTTGTTTTCAACCATCGTAAAAAATACAATATTACACAGAAAATATAAACTTTGCCACTGACAGGTCTTGCCAATAAAAAAATGATCATTCCATTGCTCTGATAATCTCTGCCTACTAATACTTATAACGTTGTTTAAAAGATAATGCTTATACTATACTCATCAAGAGTGTCGTATAGAGATACATTTTGTGAAATTATGAATTTTAAGCTTATTATTTAAAATACATATCATGTATTATATATTTTTGAAAAGCTTATAAAATTTCCATTCAAACCAAAGAAAAATATACAGGGTGTTCCATTTAAAAAAACATAAGTTTGATTTATAGTTTAAAAATGACAGCTCACAGCAAAAATCTGACTACGCCACTGGGTTCTACGTAAAAAAGTATATAAGAGCAAGTTTTTAGCATTGCGATATGTTAAAGGATAACGGAGATACGAGGGGGGCCCCAAAATGCATTATTTTCAATTTCGCCCTGTATCTCAGAAGCGAAGCGGGCTATGAAAATTTTGTTTATACCATCGTTCTTTTCACAAAAAAGTAGCACAGTATTGCGAAAACCGCAACTCTCTATCTTTACTCGTAAGTGAAATACCCCGTAATATCATCGAAAATGGGACACCCTGTACTTTGGATAATAAAGCATATTTTGAATTTGAATATAGGCATTTGTATTAATCATTGTGTTTTTATACAGTTATTACTACGAGACTAGCCACCTCTATGTAACCGATGAGTCAGGCTGAATCATCGGTTACTAAATACCATTTTAATAGCTCATATATGTACCCCACAAATAAGCCTGACTCGTCGGTTACTTAATATCACATCAATCGGGTCGTCTCGGAAATTTGGGAATAGATGAATTGTCGGTTACTTATAATAATGCGGCCCGCATACGAAACGACAGATTTAAAATGTGATACTTCCATCTTATAAAGGAGAAAAAGTGGCAATAATAATGTTAAATTTATGTTATATTAACTCTTCAAATAAACTCAGGAAAAAATTAAAATAAAATAGTTGATTTTCGGTTTATTACGTTTATCTCCTGAAGTAATCCGAATTTTCAAAATTTCTCGACGGCATATCAATGACCTT
>JAEQML010081324.1:0-11252 GCA_016904865.1 Pissodes strobi
TAGTTTTGCCAGAAAACTTCCACAGGCTACTGACGAAAACTTCCACATGCTACTGATGAAATAACTCTGGATTTCTCCTGCGACTTTTAGTAGCAATTCGACGCAGGAGAAATCCACAAGTGTCTAATAATTATTTTTTTTTAAGTTGACCTCTATATCGAGTGTCAACGAAATCGTTTAACAGCGCACCATTCAAATGCTTTTTTAAAGAGAAATTTGAAATTTTGGCAGAAGATATGGTTTATGAAAACTCAGATTTTCCACTAAAAAACAAATGAATATCACTTCCTGATTGACCGGAAGTGAGCATGAGGCAAGAATTTCAAACACAACCATGCAAATATTTTTACATATTTGAATAGAGCTTGAAATTCCCTTTTCAGCGATGTATCATAAGTTGTAATTTTTTTTCAAAATGGAGGCGTAGAGGGCATTTAAGCTGGATTTATAGATTGACATAACATAAGCATAGCATAAGCATAGCATAAGCATAAGAAGTTAAACATTCATGTTTAAATTAGGCAATTTATAGATCGACATAACATAAGACACAACATAAGCTTGACATAAGAAGTTGACCAATATTCAACTTTTTATGCTATGTGCTTATGTTCGACCAATGAAAACTCAGAATTTTAATTGTATTTACCTTTTGAGAGAATGACAGATGAGATGTTCAATAAAGTTTGGTGTTTTAGCTTTTTGAATGCTTGTTCTTTTTGAGAATGGAAAGGATTTATAAATTAATATACATAAGACTCTATAATATACTTCTTTCAAAAATTTAAAACAAAATTCTGAAATTTGTAAGGTTAGTATTTGCGATTTACGGCTCAGGCGCAACATAACATAAGCCTATATTTATAAACGGACCATTTCTCGTAATGTGCTTATGCAATGCTATGTCTATGCTATGCTTATGTTATGTCAATCTATAAATCCAGCTTCATTCCAAATTCAATATGGCGGCATTTTGACATCACCAATAGATTTTTTGTCAAAATGTCCGTTGATATCGGAGACAAGATAGGTTTTCTTGCAGATTTTTCTCACTGTTGGAAATTCTAAATAATTGTTATAAAATTGAAGCATTTTTAGTATTTCCTTAAAATGCAAAATGTATGTAAATTTTTCTCGAAATTTTGAACAGAACCCTATACATATTTTTAAACAATTAGATAGAGCTCGAAATTCCCTTTTGAACGATGTATCACAAGTGGCCATTCTTTTTAAAGATGACATTGTAGAGGGCATAATTCAATATGGCGTCGCGCCGCCATATTGAATTATGCTATCTACAACGCCATATTTAAAAAAAATGGCCACTTGTGATACATCGCTCAAAAGGGAATTTCGAGCTCTATCCAAATGCGGTAAAATATATTCAGGTTTCTATTCAAAATTTCGAGAAAAGTTGACGTAAATTTTGACGTTTTAAAGAAAAACTAAAAATGCTTCAATTTTATAACAATTATCTATAATTTCCAACAGTGAGAAAAATCTGCATGAAAACCTATCTTGTCTTCTATATCAACGGACAGTTTGACAAAAACTCCAATGGTGATGCACCCATATTGAATTTGGGATAAATGCCCTCTACGCCGCCATTTTGAGAAAAAATGGCAACTTGTGATACATGGTTAAAATGGCAATTTCAAGCTTTATTCATATATGTAAAAATATATGCAGTGTTGTATTTGAAATTCTTGTCTCCTGCTCATTTATTTTTTAGGGAAAAAATCTGAGTTTTCATAAACCATATCTTCAACCAAAGTTACAAATTTATCCTTAAAAAAACATTTGAATGGTGCATTGTTAAACGATTTCGTTGACACCCGGTATATCTCAAAAGTTAAGACGTTTAGGGCATATGTTCATATGAAGTTTTTCCTTAAAATGGGTCCAAGAATCAGCTTACCGCTTATTAAAGCGGCAAAAGGTTTAATTTTCCCCAGTGTTTCTAGTATAAGAGGTTGGATTGGAGAATGCATCTTTAAACCGGGAATCGACAAAACCGTCTTAAATCACCAAATCGCCTTAAAAAAAATTCTACCATGTCTAGTGAAGAACGGAAATGTATTTTGGCTTGTGCCGAAATGTCGATTAAAAAATATTTGGAATATTCCAAAAAAATATAAATTATTGAGGGTTCCGAGGATCTTGGTCCTTTAGGACGCCTTCCGAAACATGCTAAACAAGTTTTAGTTTTTTCTATTCGAGGCCTGTATCACAAATGGAAATTGCCTTTTATTGGCATATTTTGTTTCCGGAACATCGGTAAAAGGCGAAAAATTGAAATCTTCAATTTTGTACGTCCGGTCCTCGATAATTTAAATGCTGTTGTATTTCTTCCAAAGGCAATCGTTTGTGATCAGGATTCAAATAATAGAAAAGCTCTTAGTTTGTTAGGAATAAGTGCTGAAACGCCATTTTTTCTTTATCAGAAACACATTTTTGGGATATTTAATGTACCTCATTTATTCAAAAATATCCGGTATAACTTGCTACAGAATAAATTTACCTTGTTCGAGAACATTATAAGTTTTGATCATATTAAAAGAGTGTTTGCAATAGATCAGTCTTCGAATACGGCACGAGCCATGCCAAAGCTTTCTCAGAAACATATTAACCCAAATGGTTTCGAAAAAATGTCCTTCAAATTAGCCTTACAGATTCTGTCCCATACTGTTGCCGCAGCGGTAAAAACGTGTCTCAAAAACGGGCAAATCGATGCGGATGGAATTCATACTGCTAATTTTTTGGAAGAAAATCCTTACGGTTGTGCTTTGTCAGACAAAAATACCATAATATTCCAAACTTTTAAAAAAGACTTGATATTTTTCAAAATTAAAAAACTCGAAGGCAGAAAGGCCGTCTTGTTTTGATGGTATGATTCAAACCATCAATGCAATACATGCCTTATTTGAATCGGAGAAATCCAAAAAAAAATCGACAGATTAAATCAGGACTTCCTGGAAAATTTCTTTTCGACTATTAGGCACATGGTGGATGGAATATAATATATTCGATCCAATTTTTAACGAGTTTTCTAAAAGCTCGCTAGGCAAATTATGAAAACGATAATGACGAGCAACTAAAAATTGAATAACAAAAAAAAATCACACAAAAACTCATCAGGCTTAATTTACAATTTTTAATTAATATATTTTATATCTTAACAAATTCAGAATTCAAAATTCAAATTTAAAACTCAAAATACAATTTTATTCATGCTATAATGTACATAACAATGCCGTTTGCAAATTTTAATTTCTTAACTCAAAATTCGACAGCATTCACTGTTCTCCACTACTGGGTGGTTCTTTTACTCACTTTCCAGGTAACACTGATGATGGCAACGGCCGAAAGCGCTCTGTTACGCTAATTTAGAGGTCCTTTTGGATTAAAATTTTATGTATGGAATCAAAGAAAATGTTACTACGACCATTTTCTTTGACGGAATACAAAGAGTGTTTCATTTAGTATATTTCGTACATGCACACAGCTCTCACTCTCAACCAAAGAAAATGTTACAACATTTTCTTTGCTCTCAACTTATTAAATTTAAGGGCGCATTCCTAAAGTAATTTCATGAAAGAAAGTTCATCTAAACATGGGGTGTTAAAAAACGTTTTTTTATAAATATTATAAATATGTTTAAAAGGACTTTTTTGAAATTTGGCAGGTCTATATTTGGTGATAAAAGTCTATTTTAGCCATAAGTAGAATAAAATTATTAAATTTATTATGCTCCGGGGGGCATCTTTCCAATTATTTTTGTTCGAGAAATGTACGCCACTAACTTTTTTTTGTAATTTTTATTAAATGAAGCAACTAAAAATACAACTTTTTTGCTGCTATAATTTTGTTCCTATCTGACCTCGCTTTCGAGAAAAAAAAATACCATTTTATTATATGTTCCTGGCTCTTGCAATAAGCATGTGGTTTTTATTTTTTTTCTTTCAAATTCCACAAAATATTTTAAGAAAATTTGCCATCGCTTGTCTTAAATTAGTGTCCAAAAAAGGCTAAAAATATCTGAGTAATAGGTCAGGGCGGAAATATTAATAACAAGATCTATCGCCAAGTATCTAAAAAAAATGCATTTCCAGACCCATTATACGGACTTTTTTTCAAGAAATAAGTTCACCAATACGCACTTAACTAAAAAATAATCAATCTGTGTAGATATTTATTACACCAGAAGAAGAAAATTCTTCGTTGTTTGCAAAAGTATGAATATCACAAAGTTTCGGAAAACAACAAATATTTTTTTTGCTGTAATAAATTCCTACACAAAATGGTGTAGTGATTATAAGATATCAATAAAAATGTAACCAAGGCTACCAAATGTTAAGTTGCCTCGTCGTTTAAAAATCTTTAGTCATTATTTGTTAGTTTTAAGTTTTAAAATGTTTGTAATGCGTTTTCCATATAGCTATTATGCTAAATAAATAAATTTATTATTTATTTATTATTTAATAAATTAATTGGCCAAAATAAAAAAAAAACAAGTGTATCTCGAAAAACATGAGATGTCAAAAATCTGACAAAGTTGTTTTTTCTAATTAACTAGGCAATTAAACTTATGCATAAAACAAAAAGTTCGATTCACCCATAAAAATTCTCGGTCCGATTGAATTTTCGATTTTTTTGCAGTGTCTTATTCCAACCCCTGTATAATACAGTTCCTACCAAAATAAAATATTTCCGATAAAGTATCTTTTTCTCAATAAAATTTTCTACAACATAATTCAAACCGCATTTCGATATCTTTTTTCGTTCAAAACTTATGACATAATAAATGTTTGAAAAAAATACAATTATCCCGTAGTTTAGTAAAAAATTGTTTAAAAACAAGTTTTTATTTATATGATCTAAAGAAAATGGAACTAAATTAAATAATACCAGACATGGAAATTGATCTTGACAAAAGTAATTCTAACAATCTTTTTTATGTATTTAATAAAATAATTTCACCCAGCTAAATCCCAGGACAAGCTCTTTTATTATATTAATTGTAAAATGTAATAAATTGATGGGTGTGATTTAATTTAATATTTATTTTCTTTTTTTTAGACCAATCTTGTTTTTTTTTACTTCAGGGGTTTCGCTCTTACTCCAATGCGCCGCTTACCTCAGGACTCATACCTACACTTTGTTTTACATATTCTGAGAATTTAACGAGTAATCTGTAATGCCTCAATAAGTTAAAAATATAAAATTTTCCTCTTGAAATGCGGCATTTAAAAAATTGCTTATTTTTTAGTCCACCTTAAAAATCCAATTTTTAAAAAAACCGTATGATTTTTTAGAGACATGCAGGGAATAATTTATATTTCCATAATTCAGGTAAAAATATTTAATTTTTCCCTTAAAATGCGGTATTATTAAAATTTTTCTTTAGTTAGGACGAAAGAATAAATGAAGATCTGATAGAGATGTTGACGACGATAAGGCAAACGTCATACATTTTCGTCTATTTAGTGATTTTTTTAATTGAATTATTATACTTAGGTACCTACATACTTACAATTCAATTGCGTGTCAACCAACTATTACATATATCCTACTTCATACATAAATTGTAAAGATGTATTTGATATTTTCTATCGTTACATTTTCATAATAATTTACTAAATAATCCCATTTTATTTCGCCTAAATGAATTTAATGGGTACCTACCTACTTACAGACGTATTATTATACGTCTTTTAAAAATCGGTTTTGTATTTAAATAATTAATGTTTCATATGTTCATAATAATTATTACATACTTAAAAGATATATTTTATTTTCTAATTCAAACGTTTTCGTTATAAAACCATAAACTCAACCATAGTTAGGTTTATGATGGAACGCATTAAATCATAAATATTCCCCAAACTCACATTTGTTTTAAGAGAACCGGCAATAATGCATGATTTTACCATCGAATTGCGCGCCATCTCATACCGAGTAGCAAAAGTAAGCGAGCCGAAATCGAGCTTTGGACGCTCGCTTGGGCAAGCGAGAGTCCAAATACAATACGTTTTCATACCGTTTAACTGAGCGTCTATTCGGAGTAGTTAGGTTTATGGCCGAATTAAGATTCCTAAGGGCCACATTCCCCATTTGTGAATGGGTTAGTAGATGTATATTTTTCGCAGTCATTCCTTATATCAACAGATGTAGGAAGGGGATATGTTGTTATATCTTATGTATTTAAAAGCAATGCATTTTTTTTTTCGTGTCCAAAATTTTTTGAAGATCTCAAACTTGTAAATATTTTTCTTTTTATTTCTTCTACAATATTAATTAAAATATTTATCCGTACGGCGTTTTGTCTTTCCATGGACCCTTTACAAAACGGGTACAGGTTTATTTATTAGGTATATTTTTGAATATACGTCTTTAACAAGCATGATGTTGGTAATTCTGCCTGTTTTTCAGATATTATATTTATAATGTATTAAAAAGAAACGTCTCCACAATGCGTTTTTAGTAGTTGCTGATAATTATCTTTGTTTTGTTGTGTCTTAATATTTTTGTTTTTTGTATGTCTCTTTTTTCTGTGCGGCTCCCAGAATTATATTTTGATTTTCAATTGCATTTTGATCTATCTTGCATTATTTACAATAATATCACGCCGGAGTTTTAATTACCTTAATAGAAGTCCTTATTATAATACGGTCAAAGTTTTCAAAAGATATGGAATAATTGAAGCATTCCTAAGTCCTTATGTATTAGTCTTTCTTAATCCGCCAATACTAATTTTATTAAATGTGAAGTTAACGTGGGTTGCCAAAAATTAAAGCAACAAATTATCAAATTAAAAATTATTGATGCTTTATTATCTTCACTTTGGCTGGCCCTGTATAAATCCATTATGACGGGACACATGTGCGTGGGACTGTTCATTCATTGAAATCATTGATGATACTCATCAACGCTGAAACATGGATGCAACATGAAAAAATGTTAAATGTGACAGCGTGCCAATGAGTTCCTAGGATAAGAGTTAAAAGCATATTTTTGAATTCAATGGTTCTCAAACTGAACTGCACATATTGCTATTTCGTCTAAAAGCGATGGTAGAAAAATAGTTACATTGGAACACTTTTGAGAATAAACGATATATTTCCCAGTCCAAAGATAATATGTATGCTTTTTCATTTTCAGTGTTAAAAATTTTACATATTGTTGGTTATATTTCAAATAAGTTGCACTTTCTTAACTTTTTCTCACTTAACTCCACAATAAAAATGTTTAATGCATCATCGCAAGTTGTAATAGTAAATTATTATTATTTTTTAAATAATTTACCTCTGCGGAATAAACTAGTAATGAGTTGAAATACAGAAAAGATAATTTATCTACAATCCAAATAGTCACATATTTTAATAAAATCCACCGCCGGTGGAGCCCCCCAGAAAGTCATCAAAGTAAGGAAAAAACAGCTAAATAGATCGATTAAGATTAAGTTCACAACGATGACCATAAAAATCGAGACACCAAATAGCATAGCCATTAGTAATCTCGTATATAATATAGACATCTGGTTTCAATGTCTTTGGTGGTGATAAATATGAGGAAGTTTTAGTAACCTTATATAGTGTGGTTAGTTTACTATTAACTATAACCTATTTTTTATTTTTTTTTTGTTGAGTAGAGACATTTATTTGGACTTTTGTGCTGCAAGTACAATAATAATAATTAAAGTTCACTGCTCTCAGGACTTCAAAGTTTAATATTAGACCACCCAATCTGTTCCATTCCATACTCTTTAAAATAGATGTAGTAAACCAGAGACAAAATTACTGTTACATTTAGTGGGGATAAAGCCATTTTTTGATAACAATGACAATGCTTTATTTCTTTTTACCATTAATAATGATTATTTTAGCACCTGACAATTTCCCAATTTACTAGGTAAAAATGCTAAAACAATGTAAATATTCAAATTCAAACAACTGTGAATAATAACCGAAAAACAAATAAAATTTCTCTTATAAATTTGACCTAAATCAGCTGATTAATAACGTCAGGAATTGATATCCGCTCTAATAACCAAACTCGCTTGATTGCTGTGGTTATACCGCTTACGGTCGGTAAATACCAATTAAAATTGGTTATTCGCTTGATTGTACATAAGTTAGTCTAAGATTTAGTTGGTTATTAACACATTAAATGATTACATTAGCATTTGCGCCATTAATCAATGAATTACATGCAATACACAACCATGAATAAAAAAAGTTTTTAGAGCATTACATTAATATATATGTTTAGTAATTTAACGAATATTCATAATCAGGTAATGTCTTCAGTACGTCCGAAAATAACTGATTTCATGTACCTAATAGAGTTCTTTGAATACATAAAAAATTCGTTGTTTTAATACCTATATTTTACATTAATTAATACAGGGTGGTTATCTATATTTTCACCCATTTTGATAACTTAATAACAAAAAAAGCTGGTAGAGATGCGGTTTTCATTGAATAATTTCACTGTACTGAAAGTGTTTTTTGAGGTATATATTGTAATCTACTAAAATGCATAAGCTACTAAACAAATATCACCCTGTCGCAAGTTTGAACTTGAACTTGAAGATTGTTATATAAACATTAAAGGCAAACTATAAACAACGCGAGCAATCAACGGGAGCGACTTTGAACCTTATGCATGCAATGATCATCACTTTGTTTTATATAAATACGCTACCGAATCCTCAGTTCGGCAGACTTAGTCTCACCTCCAGCTCCCAAGGTTAGTCACTTGACGACTGCCTCCTGGGTTCTATCCGCTCCTAGAGTTAGTCATACGACTGCTTTAGGTTCCATTCCTTTCCTACCAAACCTGGTACCGGTTAGTTACTTGACGACTGCTAGGGCCAGGGGTTGCACAACCTCCATAGTAAAGTCTTGACAAGAAGTTTGTCAGAGTGTTGAGAAAGACAAGTGTCTAAATAGTCAGTTAAAAAGTTTAGTGAAAGCTCTTAGTGCTCTTAAATAAAACCCAGCTCTTAAGAAAAACTATAAATTATAAGACAGTAAACAAAGACCTATGAACAGTACCTCAAATCGAGAAAACATGCGCACCGTAGTAATCGGGTATAATAGAATCTCATTTTCTCTGACCAATAATTGTTGTTAAAGTTTTATCGTTAATACATTGTTATTGTTATAAACTAAACGTGCTTACTTTATCATCTCTTCTTACCCCACGTGACGCGATCCCGGTCTACCTCAGTTACCCCCCGGCACGCTAAACAAGGCGTGTCCTCACGAGTAGAACATTCAGTGGTAGATTAAAGGAAGCATTGAGACCCCGTCATTGTACTAATCGCGACGAGGCTCTTCTCTGAGAAGTTATTCTTTAAATAAAACGAGCTACCCCTAAAGATACTCGTGACAATATCATTTTATTGAAAACAATATCGCCGAATTTTAGGTATAAGGCAACTTTGTTATTTTAAATGCAACACCCTGTATATTTTCCCAAAATCCTCAGGCTTGTTCCGTCGCCTTTTCAAAAATGTGATAAAAGTTATAGTTATTTTCTATATAGCGGATTTATTGAGCTCCAAAAAAAAATTGCATATCGGTAAAGATTTAATAATTACTAACTAATTAAATTCATATAAACATTGATAATAAACCAAAAACTACAGATTTTCCTCCGTATCTCTTAAGCGAGCGAAAATGTTCAAATTTTCAATTGGCCATTTTACGTTTGACCTAAAAAAGCACATACACCTATATTATTTTTTGATAGCACTATCAGTTACGAAGATACCCCATAAAAGTGTCGAAAATGGGACACCCGGTACATGTTTACTGATATTGAAAATAGTAATTTTCTTGTGGCACTCAGTGAGTCTATTTCCAAATTATGGAAAATAAAAATGAATAAAGAAAGCTTTAGTTTTATAATTTATATGTATTAGGTTAGTTTGGGTCAATAATGTCGCCACCTGCCCTTGCCCATCCGCTACAAGCATACTCTCCTCCATAGGAACGCTCTCATCTGTTATTTCGCCTTTCCTATTGCCCTTGGTACCGCCAGTACCAACGGCCGCCTTTTGCTCTGTCGCCTTTGCCATTTCAGCCGCCACACTGCTGGATACTAGCTGCCAAACCGCCTTTCAACAGTTTATGACTGTTTCGTCTTCCCGTGGTCACCTTCGCTCAATTTAGGATCGTAATCGAAGTCTGAACCATCACTTCTGCCTTCCTCCATAGGCAATCACTTGAAAAAAAAGTATTTACACACCAATAAACACAGTAAAAATACATACGCCACAATTCTTATAATAATAATGAGGATACGCACTTATAGTGACTTTCTCAAAATTTTTCAAATCATGTCAATCCACTGTCAAGGATAGCAAAAAACGCCCGCCAATTGTTAAGAGTTTTTGTGATACCGCCACTCACAAAGAAAAGAAGACGCCAACGTGTAACAAATAACACAATCCGTAGGTTATTCCGACTTCTGATCTGTAAACAACACTATTCACTAACACGTTTTATTTCGCCTATATTATTAAAGCCACTAATATTTTCACCTTAAACCTGAAACCTCAACAAGTACACTTATCATAATTACATAACTTTATGACTCCGTCTGCCGCCGCACGCCACTCGCCTTGCAGGGTTGTCACGTCCTCGCCTATTCCAAAGTTTCGTCGCCTATAAAATTTGCTCGTTACAATTACCTACTTTCCAGTGTATGGACGTGAATATACCTACTTTTTTAAAAAATAATATTTAAAACTTAAATAGCCAAGTGACACAATGGGTAATAAAACTCTCAGTTTGACAATTTCTCTACATTATTAGGTAAAATATTATTTCTCCCAGACTTGCTTACAGTTAAAAATAATTTAATAACCTTATTTAATAAAAAAATCAATAAAAACACTACACTGAAAAATACTCTGCAAAACAGGCACTATGGTTTCTGCTTTAATCCTCAATTTATGGGATTTTCTTTGGGATCAAAGGAAAAATATAATAAGTATCAAGTTTCTCAATGTTCAAAGCACCAAAACACAACTGTCAATGATTTTAAAACATCGGAAAATACCACTAGCCGTTCGTCGCGCAGCTACGTCACAGCGGGGATGATGTGGTTGAGGGGACCGCGGGGCACGGGGCGATAGTAAGTGAACATAGTCTCTTATGGGAAATAACCATCCTTCTCTAGTTTGTTATTCTTGGGAGTTACTCTCTATATTGCAAAGCCTTCCCAAAGAGTTAGTTTAC
>JAEQML010081325.1:0-11252 GCA_016904865.1 Pissodes strobi
ACTCGCAATATCCTGAAAAAAACTCAGAATTTTTAGGAGATTCAAAACAATTAATAATATAGGTACAGGGTATTTCATTTAAAAAAATATAACTTTAACCTGTCACTCATTTCTGCAACACCTTGTATATATATATAAATACATTCTGCAAATAGCTTACATTATTCTGCACAAGTTTTGTATTTAACATTTTTGTCTAATGCGAAAAACAAAAAAGTAAAGAGGGGGGGGGGGGACATTATAAATGATCACCGTGTACATAAATATACAGAGTTTATTGGCACATAAGATGGAACTGAGCTTAATAATTAATAGTTGGAAACCGTTAGTAATTTGTTTATCCGAGACATCTATAACAGATCAAATATTTGATCATGAAATTCATCTTGAGGGATATTACCTTATAAATACATTGTCACACAGCAGGCACACCGGTGCAACAATCATTTACATAAAAGAAGAAGTAAGGTCAAAAACATTGTTACAAACATCATATGTAAATAATGTGTGGATCACAGGTGTAGAACTTTCAATAAACGCCCAAAAATTGTTAGTGTTTAGTGTGTATCATTCACCAGCAACCATTGATGCTGATTTCTTATCATATATGAAACTTTTTTGAAGAATATGCATCTAAGGAGGGAACACATATGTATTGGTGATTAGTGATTACAATATTAATATTGATGTCAAAAAACACATTCTATTCGGAAAAGTTAAGGAAATTGATATCACAAAATGGATTGTATCAGGGTGTAAATAGCTTCACAAGTGTCAAACCAGGCGTCAACAATGATAGATTTGTTAATCACAAATGACAAAAATTTTAAATCCCACGTACATATTACACCAAAAATTACAGATCATGTTTAAATGACTGTTGATATAATGGAAAATTGCAGTGATAAAGAGAGTATTGTTAAGCATTATAGAGACTACAACAATTTTGATGAACTGAATGTTGAAATGGAGCTTATGGATATAGAATGGGACAGAAACTGTACAGACATATACATACTAGCAGATAAATTGGTAGAATCCATCTCCACCTTATTAAATAAATATGCTCCAGTAAAACAAAAAAATATCAAAAAAAATGGGCTGATAAAAGATGGTGCACTGGATATTGATTTAAACATGAAAAGAAGGGACCAATTATATCGAAAAGCTATAATAACTAAGAACAATGATGATTTTAATGAATAAAGGACTCAAAGAAATAAAGGAGTAGATATGATCAGACAACATAAAAGTATTTATATTTATTATAATTCAAAAATAGATTTAAATAAGGATAACAACAGAAATGTGGAAAACTTTTAAAAAATTAGTAGCAGGAAAATCAAAAACGAAAAGAATAGGAATATACTTTGAAGGAAATATTGAGAGACAGGACAGTGTTATAGCAGAAAAATTTAATAACTAATTCATAAAAAGTATTGAAGCCATAACCATGAAGATAAGTAACCAGGACATTATGGAGATAGTAGGAAGAATAGAACGCTCCGATCCAAATATGGAACTCTCATTAATGGAATTAAAAACCACAGTTAAGAACCTAAAACAGAAAAACAGTAGTGTAGATGGAATAACAACATATATACTGCAAAAGGCATTTGAAGTTACTGGTGACAGCAGTTTGGAATATAGAGGATTTCCGAAATACTGGAGGAAGTCTACAATCGTCCCCATAGAAAAGAAAACAAATACAAACAAAAGTGAATTCTTTCGACCTATCAACATGGTTCCTGTTTATGAAAAGTTGCTAGAAATTGTAGTCAATAAACAACTTATAGAATATTTTCAAATAAACAAATTACTTAGTGACCACCAGGCAGGCTTCAGAAAAAATAATTCCTGTGAGAGTGCAATACAGTCAGTTTTAATGAATTGGAAAAGTGCTTAAATGAAAAAAAGGTTATAGGGGTGGTCTTTCTGGATTTTCGCAGAGCGTTTGAAACTATAGATAGATGTAGCATACATCTAGAAAAATTACAAAAAATGGTTTAAAAACTATTTATCAAATCGAACTCAGGAAACAAAATTTTTGGATATTACATCAATGCAAAAAGAAAAACTATTTGGTGTCCCCCAAGGAACAGTGTTAGGCCCCAATCTGTTCATTGTTTACATTAATGACGTTGTCAGAAACATTAAGAAGTGTAAAATTTAGCTTTTTGCCGACGGCACCTTGCTGTATTTAGTAGGTCAAGATGTTGGAGCAGTTGTGCAGGCCACGAAAGAAGAGCTAGGGGTGCTTTATAAATGGCTGACACAAAATGGTTTAAGTCTAAATACAGAAAAAACTAAATGTATGATAATTAAAAGTAAAGTTAATGCTATACCAACTAAGGGCCACACTGGAACTTTTATAAATAACCAAAGGATAGAACAGGTTGAACAGTGCAAGTACTTGGGTGTTATAGTGGATGAGCTTTAACATTTTCCAGCATGCAGAATATATAACTAATAAAATTGCAAAGAAAATAAATCTACTGAAAAGAATGAGTACATATCTTAGTGACTGGTCAAAACTAACAATTTATGTCAATGATATTACCACACTTCAACTACTGTTCATCTATAATCTATACTGTTTTTGCTGAACATGACAGAGAAAAGTATACTTCAAAGAAAGCAGAATCAAGCCATGGGCGCTATTATAGGATGTAATCGTTATACAAGTATTGAAACCAGATTAAAGACAACAGGATTATTGAGTGTTAAACAAGTATTATTTCTCAATACAATGAATTTTATATATAAAATAAAACACAGTTTGCTTCCTGAACATTTATTGAGAAACACTAGATATATAACAGACATACATAATTATCCAACCAGAGAGGACTTTTATGTTTCAACGGGTGCCGCTAACTATGGTCAGAATGATGTTTTCCACAACGGACTTGTGCAGTACAATAATCTGCCTCATAGTGTGAAGAATTCAAATACAGTTCAGATTTTTAAGAGAAGATGTATGTTATACTGTAAAGACAATATTGAATTTTAGTCACATGTTGTTGCGATTGTTTGATGTGATTAATTGTGATTGTTGGCTGTATCATTCAAATTATTTGTGAAATTCTTAGCATTATGCTATTATTCATTAATAAAAAATGAGCTTCGCTTCCAACAAGATGGTGCACCACCGCACTATGTAGCTCCATATAACAGAGTTTTTGGACACCCACTTTTCTGATCAGTGAATTGGCAGACGAGGCCCAATTGAGCGGCCGCCGGGGCCCCCGGACTTAAATCCCTTAGATTACTTTCGTTGAGGATATTTGAAAAGTAAAGTTTTTAGTACGAAGCCTGATTCAATCGAAGATCCTCGGCACCGGATTACAGCTGAACAAACCCAAATGGCTTCAAAACGGTTGAAGATAGGTATAAACCTTATTATACACAATTTGATAAAAAAATTCATGTAGAATCAAAAAATGAAATAAAATTTGAGCGTTACCATTTAAAAATCTAATGTGCGACGCAATATCTTCTTTTTGGATCACCTTGTATTATACAGCTACAGTAAAAAAGATGTCCTCCTAGAAATTAAAATTGTGTGTCCGAGGGTTTTTCCCAAAATATACCAGAGGAGTCACAACTAGGGGTGCGACCTTTTAGTTGGGCCACCCTGTATACAGCAGTTCATGTTTACAATAGTTTGCCCATTGGATTTATGGATATATACCAGAATACATTTAAACATAGATTTAAGGCTTATGTAACAGAGTCATAATGATCTTCTTTTTTTTTACTATAGGTACAATAATTATTGGTTAGTTATTTTTTGCTATTTGCATTTTCGGTGAGTATTAAAATACGCCTGGCGGTACTTTCCACCTTTGTATGTATAATTTGGAGATTTTTTTATGTGTGTGCCACAGGCCATGAAAGGTTCAGACCTATAATATACCGGTGAGGGTACCGTAACCTGTTATGTAGCTTATACCGTTAACGTTGTCCAAGGATCGAAACATGGACACTTGGTGCACTTCACGACACTTTTAGACAACGCAGTAGTACTTCCACGGTCGTTATTGTAGAACTAAAATAACTAGATACTACTTTTTTGGCTATCCGGCCGGGAATCTCGACTGTAATATAAATGTTAGATATAATACCCCCGTTACGTTTCGTCTTCAAATATTTGAACACTTCATGCCTAGCCCTCCGCTCGCTTCGGGGGCGCAGCCAACAATAACTAACCCAACGCATGAAAAACAATTACATTTATATTACGATCGCCCCATGGCGAGGCCCCATCGCGTCTGCAATTCACGTATAAGCATCCCGTTCTGCCGCGTGACAGGCGGGGATACTGACCACTATACTACCGGATTGTTTCATATTATGGCATACAATAAAATTATTTTTTTTTTATAAATTTTTAATAGTGCATCGGACATCTGTAGTAGTTCTTATTATCACACGTTAGAAATTTCCTTATAGTTCTACCCTAATACATGGATGCAGAACGGCGTATTTTTAGGAAAATATTTTCAAACATAGTGGGTGACCGAAAATGTGGACGACGGGTTTGACTTTTTTTTAAATAAGATACCTTGTATATTAGTAGATTTTTTAAATTCTCTGGAAAATTCTATGTATATTTGTAAACATACCCTATACTTAAATTAATTTCTTTTAGAAATATTGACGTTTCAAAACTGACATTTTACACACTATGAGAGGCTGTAGAATCTAAAAGGTTTCACTTATTTTCATTTTCTAAACTTGCCGTTCAGTAGTCAAGTGAAAAACAAGGTGTTAAGGGGTCAAGTCGAAAAATGATTAGCAATGTGCTAAAAGTTTATCCAGACAGAAGCAGCTGCTGGACAAGTCACCATTTCTCTTTCAAAGATTCAAGAGCGTGTTTCGGCGGTAATTGGCGTTAGCATTAGGAATATAGGAAGAATTAAAATTGAAAGTAAAGAAGTCGAATAGGGCAATAGACCAATGTTAACACCAAATAAAAAGAGGATAAATGGAAGCTCAAAAGTCGCCTTAGATGTAGCTGATTTAGCGATTTTGCGCAGAACTATTATAAACTTCCATATAACAGAAAAATGTGTTCCTACGTTTAAGGGACTTCATAAAAAGTTTTCTGAGGATACCGGTTGCAAATATGCTCTAAGAAATATGATTCACAAACTTGGATTTCGATGGAGAAAAATTGAAAATAATCGCGAAATATTGATGGAAAGTCAGCCTGTGAGAATTCTTCGAATCGAATTTCTGAGAAAAATGCGAAAATATAGAGAAGAAGGTCGCCCTATCATCTATATGGATGACTTACATCCATTCAATTCATATGTATACTAAAAGTTGGAATGACAGCAGTATGGAAGGCGTAAAGAAACCAGTTAGCAGAGTCGCGTTTTAGTATAATAAATGCAGAGGGACGGGAGAAAATGGGCTTGTACGTAATGCTTATATCAAGTGGAAATCAAATAGTGCCAGTGGTGATTACCATCATGGTATGAATTTTGAAAATTATAAAAAGTGGGTCTTCGAGAAATTAATACCCTATTTACCAGAAAATAGTGATGTGGTAATTGATAATGCCCCGTAACACAATAAACAAGTCGAGAAAATGCCAACATCCATGACAAAAAAAATCCGAGATGCGATTTTGGTTAGGAGCAAGAAACATTCCATTTGATAGTAAAGTATTAAAACAACAACTTTCCAACATAATAAAAAATCATAAACCCAAGTACAAGCGTTACGAAATAGATCAACAATTTCATGAAAAAAACCACGATGTTCTGCGATTGACGCCATACCAGCACGATCCCTATGGACTTGGTGTCGTCCGAATTGAAAGATAATGTGGCAAAAAAATTATCGATTTTAATTTTAACAGTGCGATAAAGTACTGCTAAATAGTATCCAATACCAAGCACTCAGAACAATACTTGGATGTATGAAATCAACTCTTACCAACGCTCTTAGGGCGGAAGCGGCTGAGATGGATTTGGAGCAAAGACGCCTATAGCTGGGTATCAGGTTTCTGTCTAAAATTACAAACCTACTTGACGATCCATTGATCCCCATTCTGAAGTCTATTAAAATTTACCACTTAAGTAGCGCCAAGTACTGGAGAGGTACTGAACTTTCGTACTTGGTAAAAGCGTTAGATTATTTTTACCCTTACTGGGGGAGGAAGAACAAGTGTGAAGTTCTACCTAGTTACACATATGAATATGACATACAAATCAGAAAACTGAAGGTACTAGCACTTGGCGCGGTTAAGGGAGAGCCAGCTGCTAACAAACAATTCCTTAGGAGTATCAGTAAATATGTTCCTGAACATACGCTTATATACACGGATGGCTCAAAAAAAGATGGTCGAACGGGATATGGAGTATAATGTCCTAAATTCAATTATAGTTTCTCATCAAGATTGCCCAATGAGATTGATATATGTACAGCTGAAATGGTAGCTTTCAATGAAGCAGCTACATATGTGCTTAAAAAGGACATACGAAACATAATTCTCACACATTCAAAAAGTGCTATTCAAAAAATTGGGAAAAACTATATGGATGCTAACAATGAGTACTCTCTGAAAACAAAGAGATTGTTGATGGAAGCTAACGACAATAATTTTAATATCAACCTAGCATGGATGCCGAAACACTCACATGTACCAGGGAATGAAAAGGTTGATAAATTAGCTAACATCGGGAGATTGTTAAACATACCCAAGAACCTACCACTTGAGAGAGCCCACATTGTATCCATAATAAAGAATAAAATAAAAAAAGAGCATTCGCTCGACCTAAATCATGACTTAATAAAAAAGGCAGATGGTATGGTCAAATCCAGTGTAACTTCCCTACTACAAGATGGTATAAAATTTTTCCTTTTGTTGATCGTAGGCATATAACAAGCATCATTAGAATGACAACAGGACATTGTTTGACAAACGAGCATTTATTTAAATCAGGTATCAAGAATTCCCCAAATTGCGATTGTGGACAGATTGAAACCCTAAACCACATTTTTTTTGAATGTGAAATAAACAAAATATCCAACTTTGATATGTATGAATGTTTTAGAAGTGAAGGGATTAATTCTCCTATATCCATGGCTATTTATTTATTTATTTATTTATTTATTTCCACGGAAAACTCAATTTTTACAATCAAATTACAAATTTGAAATAATATTAAAAAAAAAAGTATCTATAAATAACATTAAAAAAAACAAAAAGAAAGTTACCCTCAACGAGGATGCAAGACACAAGAAGAAGAATCAAGAATAACACTCTGTATAACGTTTTTTTTTTAAGAAGAAACTGATAGATGTAATGGCAAATTATACCTATTAAACAAATCTTGCATCCTCACCAGAGGCCTATGCAAACCATAATTGGTCCCCTGCGGCTCAATATAGAATAAGTTTGTGGCTCTAGTCCGGTGAACGGTATTGAAGTTCAAGCGCCCAAGAAGATAACTGGAACCAATAGCACCATTCACCAGCCTAAAGACAAAACATACATCAGCACAAAGCCTCCTGCTTTCCAGTGAAATTAAATTTAACTGTGACATAGTCTCACTATAGTTAGTGTGGCCTGACAATAAAGGGATACTTAAGCGAAATGCACAAGCTCGCAGAAATCTTCTCTGTATCACTTCAATCTCATTATTATAGACAGCGTACCGAGGGGACCACACCTGACTAGCATATTCAAGCGAAGAACGCACAAATGCGCAAAATAATTTTTTTAACAATCACAAGAGAAATCCCTGCCAAATCTGACAATAAAACCTAAGCTCCGACCAGCCTTCCGAACAATTAAATTTATATGACTATAAAAAAGCAATTTACAGTCCAACACTACACCCAGATCCGTAACTTCGGTGACACGCTGCAGCGCCTCAGCATTTATGAAATAATCAGAGCTAATAGGATCTCTTATTTTAGCAAACGTAATACAGCAACACTTTTTAATGCTCAACTCCAGTCCATTTAAAGTAGACCACACAAACACATTTTTGATATCGGACTGCAATAAACCACAATCTCTCACACAGTTTACTTCCCTAAATATTTTCAGATCATCAGCAAACATTAGGTAATTCGATTTTTTTATAAAAAGAGAAATGTCATTAATAAACAGCAGGAATAACAATGGCCCACAATGGGAGCCCTGAGGAACCCCCGAGGTAACAGCAATTTCCCTGGAAATCCAGGAGCAATTTCCCCTGGAAACAAAATTATTAATTTTAACACACTGAACACGCTCCCTTAGAAAGCTACCAAACCATCTACAAATGCTAGTACCAAAACCCAATGCACCCATCTTAGCCAACAGCAAAGAGTGGTCCACCCTGTCGAATGCCTTTGTGAAATCAGTGTATACACTGTCAACCTGAAGTCTTTTCCCAAAGGCATCCAGCAGATGATCCTGGAATGTCATCAAATTCGTCACTGTTGAGCGGCCCACCAAAAAACCGTGCTGTTCCTCAGAGATTAAACCCCTACACTCCCATGCCAGAAATTCAGTAACAAGTGAGTCAAGCAGCTTTGGCATTGCAGACTGTATGCAAATCCCCCTATAATTAGCTATATTGCTACGATCACCAGACTTGAAAATTGGAGTGATAAATGAGTTTTTCCAAAAATTTGGAAAAGTACCAGTTCTTAAGGAGTTATTAAATAGCAACCAGAGGCGCTCGCTAAGTGAGAAGATACAGGCCTTCAGGAGAAATGACGGAACTCCATCAGGACCACTGGTTAATCTTGACTTGAGTGACAGAATGCCATTAAATACCGTCTCGAGACTAAGAGACATAGTCTTAGCAAACCTCAATCTAAATGCTATTAAGACAACTATAAAGTTTATCAATTATAATGAAATTAAACTACAAGCGGGGAGATATCTTAGGGTACATATCCCATTATATAAATAAGACTAGTTTTTTTTCCTATATGTAATTAGGACTACATAGTCTTAATCTCTGATAATTTGAAACGATGTATACACACCAATTGAGCACAGAACCTAACTCCGTCTGTTAAGGACACAACAATGATAATAAAAATAGTAGTTAAAATTAAGGGAGAATATATTTTCTTCCAGATAAGCTTTACCATATGTAGTCACATCCTACTCCTGTCAGAGGCATACCCCCGTGTGTAGATCTTATCTGCCCAAGATCGAGAAGGGTGTGATTTTCATTTGTTTGTGATTGTCTTATTAACATTAACAGTTGTTGCATTCACACTGTAAACAGGGCAAGTTTGTTATTAGCATTTTAAGTTGATTAATCAGATTAAGTCATTGAGGGTTCACTTTTTCGTCTTTCCCCATCTGATTTTTAAAACCCAATTGCTTAAAGGAGTTCTGAATGGTTAGCTTGGGTTAATTAGTGTTAGCGTTGGTTAGTTTGGGTTAGATTTGGTTAGCTCTGGTTAGTTCCGTTTCATTAAGTCAATACAAACTTGCACGATGAAACGCTTACACCTGTATAGTACAAATATTAGTTAATATGGGTTATCACCTTCAAAAAAACGATTTAAAAGCTAATTTTTATGAAATTTAACAGTTTAAAGAATAAAAATCGTAAAATTTAGCTCGCACCCGTTTAGTAAACAATTAGGCTAGAAGTAATTATTATTTAGTCAACGGTCAATGATTTAGAACGCCCTGTATAATATAAGTATTGGTACACATGGTTCTTCACCACTATAATTTCAAACTATTTAATATTACTTTCACGAACTTTGGATTTCCATTTTGAAACAGTTTAAACCTTTAAAAATGTTTCGAAATGCTATAAATAATAACATGACATTGTTGGCTTTAAAATGTGGTATTTGCCAAATTTGACATACGGAAAAGGCTTCTTTATGCTATAGTTTTATTAAAAACGATATTTCTGAAATAAAAATCTGGCCTATTGCACCGACAACATTAGGAACATTTAATATTAATTTTTTGTAAAAAATTGTTATATTTCAATGATCCTCACTTTTAGGAAAGTATAAAAAAAATCAATTAATATCCAATATTATCAAAATAAATAATTTTTGAGAGGTTACCTTATATCAACCAGATCCTGATCTTGATTTAGGGCAATTCAAAAAACGTCTGAAGCCCTAAAAGTTCCACAAAGCAAATTATGGAACCTAGAAGAACGGATTTAGAATTTAGAAGGAATATGTCTGGAAACGTATCCCAAAGCAGAACTCGAATTACGAAGAATACTCTGCATTGTTTAAGGGAAGTAATGTACAAAATGTATCCCCGAAAGGAACATATTAGTTTAGAAACTCTTTACCGGCAATTATTGAAAAATCATCAAAAACTTAGATCTCAAAAAGTTCTTTATATTTGGGAATTAAGAAAATGAGTTTTAGCTTCAAAAACCAGGACGGAAGTCAACATGTATTGGAAATGCCTGGAATCAGATTAAAGAGAATTTTATTTTTAAATAAATATCAAGTTGCTAAAAAAGAGAGCATATATAAATCGGTTTTTCTGGTTGAGACATGGGTTTTTAGCAAAAGTGGGGATAGAAGAATGTGGCAAGATAGTAGTAAATACAGTGATTTTAAAAGAACTGGGGGGGTGGGATAGGCTACGTTATTATTCGTGCAGGAAATGAAAATGAATGTGTGACAAATGAATCCCTAATTTTTAAATGGAATAAGAAAACAGGTGATTATCACGATAATATGAATACCGTAAATTTTTGAGAAGTGGTTTAAGGATCAACTTAAAAGAGCCATCCTTAATTATGCTGGATAAATGAACTTATCATAGTCGTCTAGAAGTGTGTATTTTATAATATGGTGAGCAGGTTGTCCTGGGATTTCATCTCAGAGAGCGGAAATGTCAATGAGATGTCTACCATGTTTGTTTCCAGTCTTGTTGATGGATACCTTGTGGCCTTTCCAGAAAGGTTGTATGGGGTGAGATCCGACCACCCAAGCAAAACAACCTTAGGGGAATGCATGATAATAAAATTTTCTTGGGGCAGGTAATGCAGTAATATAATATAGAGGGAATTTCTGACCAATATAGGGATTCTAAAAAACTTTATCAGACTGAGATTAAAGCGGCAAAAATGGAGCATAATGATAGGCTTCAAATCCACCAAAAACAATGTGGCAAATAATCAATGCATCATGAGGTAAAATTGATAACAAAAAGACTTCAAATATTACTTGCAATGAGTTTAATGATTTCTTATCTATTATAGCTTTAAGTACTTTGCAAAAAAATCCTTATA
>JAEQML010081326.1:0-11251 GCA_016904865.1 Pissodes strobi
TTTTATTAGTCCGACTGAAGATAATTTCTTAAGAAAATAATAGATAGCATATTTTAAAAAGTCAGAATTTTTGTGATTCTAATATGTATAGTGATTATTGTTGATTAGCTATAATGAATAATATTATTTCTGATGGTACTGCAAAAACTGGGGCTCCGAGAGATTGGTCTTGATAGTTTGTTTCGCAGTCCTACCATTGATCTTAGCGACTAATAATAGTTGACCTGGACAACAGTTGATTTGGCTGGATTTAGTAAGTGTTCTAAGTTTACTGACTGCTTTATTGTTTGGCTTGCAAGGGTACTACCGAAAACTTGTTACTCTAAAGTTTATATACATCCACTCTGATATATGTCCTATTTAATCAAATGATTTACCATTTGTCTACAATTTTAATTTCAATATTAATATGAAAATGAATAATAAAAAATTATGGTAAGTTTGAAAATGGGGCAGCGTTAGTACTAGAATATTTCGGTTCCCCCGCAGGGGAATTACCGCCCTATATTAGAAATACGTTATTTCGATAATACTTCATTAAGTATTACCTTAAGCTTAGTTGCTTAACACCAGTACAAAAACAAATTAAAGGCTTTCACATAATATTTATGTTTCAGATAAGTTCATTGAGTTTTTATTAGTCATAGCTAGTTTTAGGTTAATTTAGTTTGGATTATTTTTGATTCAATGGGCTATTTTGTGTTTCTTAATTTGGGAAATAAGAAAAGTACAAACTATTACTCGCTTTCAAATAATATTTCGTTCTACAACAACTGCAGCTAAATTCGGTTAGTTTTGACTAGCTGTGATTAGCTTGAATAATTCTCAGTTATACTGGATTAGTTTGACTTTGTTTTGATTAGATTAAGTAGGTTTAGATTAGTCAGTGTTTATATAGATTAAGTTCAATAAGTTTAAATTTACTTTGGCGAACACGGGTGAATGTTCGATTTACAATTACAGATAGTTACAAAAATGATGCCAATAGATTGTATTATTTCATTAAGATCGAAATGCCCGTGGATTGTCTATAGGCCAGTAACGCAAAAAATAACATCAACTTTTTTCATTTTGAAAGCAGTGTTATGCCTTGCCACAAACCTTTTGCTTGAACCCAAATTAACTCTGTTCGATTTTTTTCACAGTGGTAGAGGGAAAGCGATGTACACCAATATTTCGTTTTAGAGCCCTTTCATCAATCACATACTTTGGGCAAAACGATTTCAAGTAACTAATATTTAATCATATCTCCTTCATATGGTACTCCTTTCAACGAAAGTCATCTGATATTATATTACATGCTTACATTGTCTCTTTCATCCACTGCTCTTAAATATCCGCTTCAAAAACAAATAATTTTGTCCTTTCCACCAGAATTGATTTTGAACTCTGCAGTTGTTCGTAAGGAAATTTAATTTTTCTAGGTAAAGTAGATTCAGAAATATTAGAAACCGACTAAAAACTTCAAAGTCGTTTGAACGAGGTGCTTTGTTTAAATGTCTATTGTGGTAACTCGCGTTATCCAGAACAATAACACTATTTGGCCGAATATTAGGCAACAATATAAATCTAAACCAATCTTCAAATAGCTGCGCCGTTGTATCGTCGTCATAGTCAACACGAGATTTTCTAATGTTTTTGGATAAGAGAGACAATACACATGGCACATACCCGTTTGCAGGTTCAGCATGTAAAACTCTTATTCTTTTACCGCGATTTGACGGCGGAGCGCATGTCACAACCGCTAGAATTGTCCCATCCACTGGTTGGGGTGTCGTGGGTATCAAACCACGTTTCATCTAAATGAATTTTTGATCTTTCTTGTGTTCTGTAGTCTCTGATTTCTCTCAAATACTTCCCCGCTATTTCTGAAGACGTCTGGTTTCCATTAGAATTTGTCTTTTATCAATATTATTGAATTTAAATCTCATTCATTGAATGTACTTTCAAGTCATTCTTGAACACTTAATTTAACCCATTAGCGCCTGGAATAAAAAAAGTCCAATTTTTTAGTTAAAAATAGTATATTTTAAGGCAAAAGAGGTTAAATACACTCACAAAAACATTAAAAAATATATTTTGTTTTTAACTTTGAGTTTTGAGGGTGTTCCCATATGGCACCGCTAGGCGCTTTACAGGCAAAGTTAAATTTTTTTGTTTTTCTGTTTATAAGTAGATTTATGTTATTTCTTTTTCTAATTATTATTATGTTTTGTGTGGAAATCTTTAAAACACTCAATACAGAGTCCTACGTCACATTTGCAACACATAGTACGACCTCTGCTACTGCAATTATTTCCAGCACATCTTCTTCTTTTGTTATCAGGAACCGGTATTACAAAATGACCGATAGTATCAAATCTTATCTGTTCATTCATTTTTGAGGCTCTACCAGTTGATTTTGGAAGATTTCTAAATTTTGTAAGGTATACCTAAAAATTTAGTTTGTTAGTAAAATATAAATAAAAAAATAATATAAAAACAATACCTTCGCCAAATTTCTCCTAAATTCCAGCTGAGATATTGGACAACCTGACCCTTTAGAGAGCTGCCAAGCATTATGAATGGAAGCATCAAGACAGTAGGTAAATATTGGCCAATACCATTTTCTTCCTCTAATACCAACGCGGTAGCTAAAATTTAAAAGAACATAAGAAAGTTGTCCCCCCTAACCCAATAGTGCAAAAAACTTACTTTGCGATTCCCTCGTCCATCAAGTCAGTTCCACCCATGTTTTTATTATATTCCAATACAGCGTGTGGTCTTGTGATTGGAACCTTCTTTCTCTCTGAACGAGAAAACCGATCAACGTTCTGAATTGGCTGCACCCCATAGGATGTACTAGCTACGGTTACCACGCTGTTATCCTTCCATCGAATGTATTGGATTCCACTTTTTTTTTCAAGGATGGTAGAATAACTTCCTCTATTTTGTTTATTCAAAATAGCTTTAGGAGTTAGTGGACATTCCCTAGGAATTCGATTCTCACGCATTGTTCCTGTGACGCCAATACCATTTTGTTTTAGAGTATAAAGAATATTTACTCCAGTAAAAAGGTTGTCTATAAAAATATTATACCGAAATGATTTGTTGATGGCTCTCAAATCGTCGAGCATCTGAGAAAGAGGAGCTGCACATTTTCCAAAGTGCAACTCATAATCATTGTTTGCCCTTGGATTTTTGCCCTGATATATCTCCAAATTTACCAAATATCCTGACGGCTTATTTAGGCACCGAATTTTGTACCCAAATCTTATGGGTTTGCCACGGATGAACTGTTTACACCCGTGACGTCCATAATATCGAATCATTGATTCATCATATGACAAGTTTGGCGTGGGTACAAAGTATTCTAGAAATTTGTTTTTTAAATAATCTGTCAGTGGTCTAAGCTTGTACATTTTGTCATTTTGATCTACGGTCGTGTTATCAGCAAAATGGATAAAGCGACAAATTTGAAGAAATCTGTCCCTTCTCATTGCTTCATATACCATATCATTTCGCATATCTTTTGAAGATTCCCAATAATTTCGTTTCGAAGGAAGTTGGTTGTATCCACTTACTATTAAAATGGCTATAAAAACTCTTAACTCTTCCAGAGATACTTGTGGATCAGGACAATTACGAAAAAGTGCATAATTTGTTGTCTGCTGAGAAATGACCTGCAATAACTCATCAGTGAAAAAAAGTTCAAAGAGTTCGCAATAGGTCATATTTTTGTACGTATCGTAATTCTCTTCCGGAAAACCATGGTTAGTGAATAATAAGTCCCCGTTACAAAAGCTAGGATTACTTGGTACCTTTTCAATTTTCAATGTACTCTTGTAGGTTGTTTGAGCAGTATTTTCCGGAGTCAAGTCATCGTTGCTACTTACACCCGCCATATTTTGAAGGTGTAAATCACTGCCTAAATCATCCGCTATTTCGCCGATTCTCCTAGAGTTTGTAAAGCGAATTTCAGCTCCAGCAGTAAGCTGACGGGAACTCAAATTATCAGCGAAGCCTCCCTCGTCCTCATCAGCCGAATCCTCATCTGTTAGCACGTGGCTCTCTGGCGGCTCTATAAACACATCCGCAACTTCCGTATCCGAGTCTGATAGATAGGCAATGTCTAAAGCTTCTTGTAACGTAATTCCGCTGTAAAAAATAATTATTATCAACAAATTTTAATTTAGCAGCAAAGCGCCTAGCGGTTCCAGATGGGAACATAACAATTTTAGCCCATCTAAAACAAAAACCAATATAGTTTTCGTAAAAATAATATTGTCCCTACTTAGAACTATCTTTTAGTTGTACTAATAAACCATTATAATAAAATAAATCTAAACAGACAAAAATTGTTATACTTACACAAACCTCGGGTTCGCCATTTTTGAAGAACTAAATTAGGCGGCGGAATCAAAAATGCTTAGCGTCGCACAAAATAAACAAACACAGTTGACCACATAAACCAACTACAAGAAGTGTCGAGAGCAAACTGGCGTGTGGAGACGATTAAAAAGCGAGCGAGGTTGTCCCCACCACACGACTTTGAAACATGGTGCGTAGTGAGCCCATATGGTGACGCTAGGCGTTAATGGGTTAATTTTCGTCATTTTCAAGTGTTTTCATTAAATTGTCTTAAGTTGGAACCTATTGATCTTCATACATTTTAATAATGTTTTCGTCTTATAATACCCTCGTCACCACGGTTTATCTTTCTAACAACTCAGGCATCACTTCTTTTCTTGCATTTTAAAATAGGCTTTTGGGTAATTTTCGTCACCGTGGATAAAGGTTTCCTTGTAATTAGAGCTATTTTCTCTCCGTTTTTTAAGCGCAAATTACCGCGATCCATTAAGGTTCGTAACACGTTCTTAATAATTTAAATAGCATCTGTTGATAGTACTTTTCGATTTGTTTCACCTTCACAAATCTCACTAGAGCTCCAAAGACGCAACATTTTTAAATAATTGTTATTATATACGGAAGCAAATGATATACGATATAACCACATGTTCTATGACTAAAGACACAATTGAAACTAGCTATTTAGTTTCATTTCAAATGTAATATCTAAAATTTTGCCTGGAATATCTAATCTATAAATTATATAAAATAAACAATTAAAAAACAAAGAAAATGAGTATATTTGTCAGAAAAAAAATTTTTCTGAAAGGATCTAGGTTTTTATTTTTTTATTTATAGTCGTTATTGTCAGGCATAAGCCGAGAATACCGGGGTACCACGATTATTAATTATTATTTTCTTTATAATTGACTTGAAGTCAACTCCTACTGGCTTTTCAACAAATCAGTTGTTCTTTTTATTTCCGTATGTTATAGCTAACCATTTCTTTCTTTTTTGGTAATAAACCGATTCTCTGTTTGCCTATCTACATGTTTTATTTAATTAGCTTTTAGTATCAGTATTCCAAAGGGAAGTAATAAGAAGTAGGTATACCTGATTTATATATTATACTAGTTGTGCTAAATAATTGAAACGTTCTGGATTTACTGATTTTACCTTTATTGTTATCGTTTATTACGGACTTTTTAGGCTTTTTTGATTAATATTTGAGTATTTGCTTTATTTTTCTATTGTTATTACTGATGTATTTCTGGCATTCAAATCTGATTTAATTTCAAACTTGTTTTTGTTATCTTTTTGTTTTGTCGTGAAACTTAAGCTAAAACGAGTTCCATATTTCAACTTTGGAGTATTTCTTGCTTGTGCCGTCTACAAGCTCGTGGCGCCTTAAATAAATAAACCCACACCTATTCCCTGACATTTGAGCTAGGGAATAATTTGTACGCTCAAACGACAACTCCTTCTAGCCTACGTATCGATACACGTAAATTCATTCAGTTTCAACTTTAAATTCTTAAATTTTTCTTTTAATTTGAAATTATTCACTTTCCGTTCCTTCTAAGCTGGAGTGAAGATTTTGCACCTATTAGAGGGACAAGAAGAAGCGTTACATACAACTACCCTTTAAGAAGTAATTAATTCATATTTTTGAAAGGAGCTAAGTTCAAACTCTGAATGATAAAAAAACAGAAAGCAATCCTTGGTCTTATTAATTTACTATTTAAAATGGAACAAACTATATAAAAATATGAAACGTTAGATATATTATGGGTTATACAAAAATAAATTTAATTTTTTTTCAAAACTTGCAAATACCTACTAAATGCATAAGCCACTAAGTAAATATCTCCATGTTCTAAGTTTGAACTTGAACTTGGAAAATATGTAAACATTAAAGACAAAATATGAACTTCGCGAACAGTCAACGCAAGCGATTATAAGCCTTAAAAGTGCAACGATCAACGCAAGCGAACCACCAGGTCGGCAGACTTTGTTTCTCTCCTAAACCAGTTCCTTGCATGCACACATGTGCGTAAGGTTCTAACCTGCAACCGTATTTTCTATCCAAATCCTAGTTTTTCAAGCACACATGTGCGCAATGCTTGGTCTCTAAACCTACAGCAGTAAACGTGGAAACCACGATAAAATTGTCAAAATTCTAAGAAAAATAATTTTCAAAGTAGAATCTGTCAAGTAGTTAGAATGCAGTGTAAAGTATGAGGGGAATTAAATCAAACCCAACCAAAAATAAAACACAACACAACTCTTACAAAACTATATTATAACACAGTTATCAAAGACCTATAAACAGTTCAAAAGTATACCTCAATCGAAAGGACATACGCACCTTAGGAACCGGGTACAGTCTAATTTACCAAGTCTTTGACCAATAGACCTTGTTATTGTTCTTAACTAAAGTGGATTCTTTATTATCTCTTCTGCCCTGACGTAGACCGATCCCGAATCTGTGCTACATAAACTGCACGCCATTCCAAGGCGTGGTGTCACGTCATATAGGTCGTAACAGTAAAACTTTATTATGCAAAGTGACGCAAGCCGTCCTATACACAATTTAAAGCACACCGCCAATTTCAAGACCTACACAATTTTTGATGCGTGATAATAATACTTAGACCCTTTAAAAAATAGTCGATTCCTTTGAATTACTTGCATTTTAATTTAAACTGCATTTTCAACACAATAATATATGAGTTCACCACTATCACCTTTATTAATAATATTTTTATGGTAAATTTTGAATTCAATTTGGTTGAAAATTATCAATATGACGGAACATTTCCTAAATCTTATTAACACAAAAAAAACCTACTATTAAATTTACTATAGCAAAATAAATTAATAAGCAACTTTCTTTCCTTGACATTCTTATCAGACAATACTTGCATAGTGTCAAAATAAAAATATACTAAACCTACAGACACAAACAGATACTTAAGCTTTAAATAAAATCAACCAATAACGGTTAAAAAAATTGATAAATGTCTATATGATCGAATAAAAATAATTTTTATTAATTCAACGAAGAAAAAGAGCACCGCTAAAAATATTTTCATTAATAATAACTATCCGATTGATTTTATTCAAAAATGTTCTACAAAATTTTATCAACCAAACAAACAAAATTGAAATAGATCTATTACAAACCTCTTTACTTTATATATACCTGACTTATCACCCACAATAAAACTAATAAGTAACAAATTTAACATTCCTACTATTTTCAAAACACTCATAGATCGAAATTAACAAAAACAAAATCAAGCAATAAAAATGAAAATGCAAAAAATGCCATCTGAATGTAATAAATTTTGCATAGGTGATGTGATGTGTCGATTATTATCCAAACATATAAAAGAATGCTACTTACATCTAAAATACACAATTCCACAAATCACGTATTTGCCATCACATCATCAACATTCATTTCATTATAATCACAGAATGCAACGCGAAATGCTTTAAGTATTTTAGCAGAGGAACCATTATCAAAATGCGTAAATTTAAAGAAAGTTTAATAATATTGTTAAATAAAAATTCAAGTGTTGCTTCAATTTCAACTAATTTTAATAGCACTGGGTTGCCTTGGCTAAAAACCAAAACTGACAAGAGACACATACAAATTAGCTATTTCATTGAAAGAAAATCTTTGAATTCTTCCAAAAAACATAATATATGCATAAATAGAGAGCATTTAAAAATACAACAATTATTTACCTAATAACACCTCAGTATAACATAAATCTAACAAACCAGTAACTAAATGCAATTACATTATTTTATCATTTTGTCGAAGTCAAATTGGAAACTTGACAAAGCGCACGAGCTTTTTGCTGTTTTGCTATTCTGAACGTTTTACTTTTTTTTATAATTTTTCATTTTTTAAATTTTTCGCTTTTGATAAAGGAGATAGATTTGCTCATCGAAACGTCAAGTATATTTAAGATTTTTAGGTTTTTCGTCTTCTTTAGGGTGACTTCATTAGCACTTGCACAATTTACACCTTAGATCTGCACCGAAGATGTCCTATATTGAAAATTTCAATAAGTCTGTCGTGGAGAAAAAGGTAAACATATATGATCCACATGGTAATAATTATGACAAAATAAATATTCTATCACAATCAATAAAACACACATGTACAATCTACAGACTGTTTAACATCCAAATATCTCACTGAGTGCAACCTGGGTTAGTGTGTTCATTTCACTAACGGCAAGTACATAATATATTTTGCTATGGATTGCTTTTAGAAATAGTTTTAATGCGTTATATCTTTTGCTGATGATAAAGTGATCGTTAGATTCTATGACTTGCTTTTTTGTTTCAGCAGAGTAAAATGCATCACAATCATTCTTTAGAAATGTTTCTCGCTCTATATAATTTATGAAAGAGCTAAACAGGACGCCTATGTGTACTGATAAGAGAGCCAGTGACATTTTTCAGTGATGATTTATTTAAGGCCTATTTTTTGAGAGGATGTTAGGATGTTAGGCATAACTAAGTGCCATCCGTGAGAAATCTTTTTATTCTTTAGTTAAGCGTGAATTTTTTCCAGTACTCTAATAGCCCTCAAATATCCATCTAATATTGGCAGTACGATCGACCAGTCTTAGAAGGGTGGCAGAACACGCCGAGCATGTTCTCGTGGGAGTAATGAACTTTTTATTATTTAGTTAAGCTTAATTTTTTAGTATGTTGTTGTAGCCACGATTCCAAGTGTATATGCCAAATATACAGGGTGTTCCGAAATTGGGTTCCAAAACTCATAGGGGAAAATCTACATGCTAAATTAAGGTGGGTTTGTCATATAACAAAAGTTTGAAATCTCGATATTTTCCGAGTTATAGGTTGTCAAAGATCATTTAATGAATTGAATTTGAAAAAGTGAAAAAAAATCAAGGCAATGTTTAATTTAGTTTTTCTGTTACTAGTTAAATAAAACGTGCCTTGATTTTTTTCCACTTTTTCAAATTTAATTCATTAGGTACCTACGGCTATTTAAATCACCTTTGGTTAAGATATGTGAAATATTCGTGTCGGGAGTAAAAAAAATCTATTTGTGGCTAAACGGTGACAGTTACCGACTCTGAACAAGAATACCAATTTTTGAGTGTTTTGAGTTACCTTTAAGTTAACATATTTCATTTCGCACTATTAGTCTAAATAAACAAGATACAGGGAAAATAAAAAAAATGTTGTGGGTAAAGTGCCCTCTAGTAACAGAATACTGAATATTTTTTTATTGTCAAACGGTGACCTTTACAATATCAGAACCATATGCCAAATACAAGCTTATTTCGTTAGGGATTAACCTCATTATGTAAAAAATTTAAATTAAAAAAAATGATCTTTGACAACCTATAACTCGGAAAATATCGAGATTTCAAACTTTTGTTATATGACAAACCCACCTTAATTTAGCATGTAGATTTTCCGCTATGAGTTTCCGAACCCAATTTCCGAACACCCTGTATATGCTACCTGGCAGACCGATCTGAATGTGCCGCATGCGCGCCTTGACTTCGTGCCCTCGGTCTCAAATTATTTTGTATTATGAATGCTTTAAATATAAACAATAATTTTGTTCGTTTATTTAGAACCTTCTAAGGAATCACAGATCTTCATTTCGCTTTGGAGCTGATGTTCCAATACTCATTCGATGGAAATGCGACCTGAATATTACAATTTTTTTTTATTCAAGAATATCTTTGCAACTATGAGGGAGTTGCATTATTATTTTTTATAGAAAGTTTAATTCTCCACATAAAAGGTCTCTTGAAACTTATTCGTATATTGCTTAGTTTCTGCGATATAGTGGAAATTAAAAAATAACATATATTTTTTACTTTCAAACGCGAATATCTTTTGAACTATGCTAGATACCAGAATAGGACATCAAGATATTTTATACAAAATTTGTTTTTCTAAAGCTGTCTTAATAATTTTTTATATATTACCTAATTTCGGAGATAAAGTAAAAAGAAAGAAATTTCTTTTCGGGCTTCGGAAAAATGTAATCAGTATCGACTGAGAAACACAAACTACGATGTCTGCTATTGTAATTGTATTGTATTAATTAAACAATGCGATTGCCAAAATTTTTTTTGAAAAAATCGTGAATATTAGTGTTCTATGTTCCTGGTATATAAAGAACATTGTGAATATATGTAGAATCTTTTATAATTTTTTGGATTATATCAAAAATGTCCCGAGACAAGAAATACTTAATATAAATAAAATATATTTCAATAAACATCAAAATTAATGTAGCAATAAAAAAAAATAAAATAAAAAGGATAATTCTAATACATAGAGAATTAATTCTTAAAAATTTTTATTTAATAAACAACCTAAACCAATATATAAAAAAATATTCATCTTCCAGCCTATCATAATCACTCTCCTCATCGTCCGCTGAATCCAGATCACTTGAAGCTCTGGAAATGTCTATAAAAAATAAACAAATTTAGAATAATGCAATGTTTTTGTTTTATGTTTTCTGTTAAATCTGCATACCTGACTCAAATTCATCGTCGTCATTTTTGTTGGTCGTACTAGAAGTATCCGTGAGTATATCTCCAATCATTTGAGGCAATTGATCCCCTTCAAATAAGGGGAACTCGTACTTCTCATGGCTAATATACCAGCCATGGTTTTCTGGTATTTTTTCAATTGGCTACTGCAAATTTCATTGAGCTATAAATACTGACAATGTATAAGGTTCGTAGTAATTATACGAGCATGGTGGCAAGTTTAATGGATCAAAATTGCAAATGTCTCCAGAAAATGGGTCTTCAGTACTGTCTGCTTTGGTTTGCTTGAATAACTCCAACTGTATTTGAATTACTTCATGTTATTTATCGAATAAAAATATTTTAAA
>JAEQML010081330.1:0-11250 GCA_016904865.1 Pissodes strobi
GCTTGATCAAATCAAGTCATTTGCTTCTCTCAAATCTCTCAATAAGTTAGAAAGTTCATAATCCATTGTATGCTTTATTTTATGGCTAGAATCATTAATTCGATAACGCAATTCAAGAAAATTATTTGTAATTTAGAAATTTATATTTCATTTCACGAATATTTAATGCATAGTGCATAGAATATCTTATCTTTGTCCCGTAGTGAAAAAGGAAGTTTATTTTAAAATGCACAATATTTTGTTTAATTAGAGCAAATATTCTTCACATATTTATACATATAGGTACACTCACACATCTTTGACAAAACTTGCTTTTCATATTCAAGACTTTAGGGAAGTATTGTACCTTTAACTGGAAATTTCTGGCGATTACAATACTTTTTTATATGGCAGAGAAATGAGCTATAGTTCAATCAACATTTTAGAGCGCGCCTTGCTTAAATTTAAAGTCATTGGATAATGAAATCTTCACATAGAAGATCTTCGAATGTAAGGTTACGAAGTCGCAGAAATGGAACTTTAATCCCCACAGTATATTTTCAAAATTTTGAAACGGCACCTTAATCGAAAATGTATTTATATCTTATTACTATCAATCATTATTTCTTTTCTAGGTTAAGGATACAAGCTGCGACCCTATTCACAAATTTTTGATTAATTACATTTTCATGGCCCTAACATCATATTATGTCACAACAATAGCGTATTGATTTAGCAAGGCACAATTAAACTCCATAACAAAACAACACTTTTTAATTATCCAAAGAAAGCAAATTTAAAAACATCTTTTCATTAATTTTCGTGCCTTCAGCTTTGATATGCATTATAATAAGGAAAGACATAAAATCGATATATTTTTATTAAACTCACTCCTATTATTTTTTTTGAGTCAAGGCTAATTGTCTGCACTTAACAATAAAATCCTCTTCAACTCCTTTATTGATTAAATCTCCATCCTTTTCATTGTTATTATTATTATTATTGTCGAAATTTCTGGCAGACAAATCCTTAACTTTTTTATTAATTATTTTTCCAGGGCCTCTACTATTCTCGAGTTCCGTCATTTCTTCAAATGAAACATTTGACGTTACATCAACGCGAATTACTTGTTCTGTCTCAGGGCTAGGTGGTTTAGAGAAAGAAAATCGTATAGTTTTTTTAAACTTATTCTTTTTCTTCTTTGTAGAATCTTCATATTTAGCTTTGTCTTTTCTCTGCCTATTTTTTCCTCTTTTCCCTTGACTTCTTTTTTCATTCTCATCATCAGCTACTTGATGTTTAAATATTAATTCTTCTATGTCAGAGAATACATAGTACTCGTCCAAATTAAGAGACATGTTTTCATGTTGGGGTTCATTTGCACCCTGCAAACTGTTATGATCTTCAAGAAGGTCATTAATTTCACAGGAAAAATCATATTCATCATCAAGCATATTTTTCCTAGGAGTGTGTTTTTTTTGTTTTGCTGAGACAAGCCTCGGAGTCTTTTTCGACCATCTATCCATTGAGGAACCAGTATTAAATGTAGTATCGTCTGGAAAGGTTAGAGTAGATATAGTAAGCTGCGGCGCCAACGGATCCTTAAATATGAGATGTTCATTGGCTCTGGCAGATAACTTATATGAATACCTAAAAAAATAAAATTAGTAATTAAGGGGGCGGCCAAATCGACATCGATATCACTCGGACCTGAACAGCTTGTTATGTTTCGAATGTATGGTAGGTTTAAAATAATTTATAACCAATAAGCTTCTTTGAGTAGGTCAAATATTAAAAAATAAGCGTTAAGATCTTTAGGTATAAGACCACTAATGATGGGCGACTATCAAGATGCTGAATTAATGGTTAGAATTAGGAACTTTTTCTCTATGCATTTCCGTACATAGTTGTCTGTATTCTCTGTGTTTCTTATATTTTATTTTTAAATTTGGTCATTTCAACGCCTTGCAACCACTCAATACATTCTTATTTCAATATATTGGATATGTCGCGCGTTGGAGCCTACTGATAATATATTTTAATAACCAGTTGCCCATTTGGTAAATGGGTAAAATAAAGAATATTTTATCCCAGAATTGAATTTTATAAATTTTAACTAGATATTCATTATTTGATCTTGATACAAACTATATCACTAAAGAATCTTATTTGCTAGCATATAATTAGCATTAACAATTCACAAGTTTTACGTAAATAGGTTCTACTAGATGGACATAAGTCTTCAGAAAATCTAGATAGGTAATTGGGAGAACCAATATTCTTACCCATGATATCCAGTGGTAAACCACATAGTATTGCGATCCTGTCTTAAGCAATGATGTCTATTACTTTTTGTTATCTCATTCCTATTTCTCAATATTATCTTGGTACACTTCATATCTTTTTAATTATTATTGCTATCCTTTCCGAAACCTGAAAGCATCATATAGGTATTTTCATCCTGACAGAAAATCGTAATGTTAGATTACAATATCTTCAGTTTAGGCATTAAAAAGGGGCAAACTTTCTTCCTGCTGTTCCTAAAAACAAATAGGTAGGCTAAATTACTTTCAGCATTACAATAATTTTATTATTTTGATTTTGTATGAACGTTCTTATTATCGAGACAAACTATGATGTAATACGTACATCAACACTAAATAACAAAATATAAAGAATTATTAAAACATTAGGTTTTAAAATTTGGATATAAATAAGCTGGAGTTTATTTGGTTGACTCTAATTTAATTGCAGATGTTATTTGTATTTTTTGTTTCATTTTCTTAACTTAATTATCTCAGGGGTAACGGTATAAAAAGTGAACAGCAACCAGAGACGTTTAACTGGTGGTGGTTCATAAAATAAACCGGTACTCACATTCTATTTGATTTAACGGACAACGCTCGAAAATGTGAACCGCCTTTAATTAACAACTACGAAAGGACTAGATGCATATAAAATTTTAGCTCGTGACGTCATGAATGTAGGCCTTTGCTATTTGGAGCGACGATGTAGGAAGGGGCTTGCGGATGGACGGATAATCGTGATTGAGGTGCAATTGGTTGCAACGTTGCCAGACTACTAGGATAGTGGCGAATATTAGGATGCCTGTATACAAAGAATGTATATCTTACATTACAGTTCCACCAATATTGTAAAAAATATGTTTCTATAAGATGTTCATTCCTCTTTTGTATGTGGTATTTCGTAATTTGTTTATTTAATTATCTAATACTACTATCTTGTTCGTACACTTTCCTAAAATAACACAATGGATTCTCGATAATCTGCCGCTTAATGACCGCCGACAACGGATAATTTCGTGTATTATTATTAACCATCTCTCTAAATACATACATACGTACATATGTATTAGATACATTATTCATATTATGTATCTATACCTATAAAATATAGACAGATACCTTGCGTTTACATACATATACTGGCCTTAATAATTCAGTACCGCTATTCTCATCACCCGCCAATTATCGAACATCTACTGTACTTCCTTATAGAGCCGGCAACAGCGCAAATAATACAAACTAATAGTTTGCCACTTTTCCGATACTTAATGGCTGCCGTAATTAGTAATTAGTGTTATTTTCTTGCATTTTCCTGAAATCAGAACTATTTATGTACTTTTAATTGCCTGAAACTTGTACCTAATATTTCGTTGTACATTTAGGTACACAATTTATATTGTTAGGCGTATTTTTAAATACGTAAAACTATATATTTCAGACATAAAGACCTGTTGCTTTTGCCGTTTGTGTACAGCCAATAACATTGAGTGGGTATTGGTACAGCACGGTATATAAGTTTTTGTTCGTGTTTTCGATTTTCCAAAGGACGTAAGTTTACAAAAAATATGACTAAAAGCTATACCCAGAGAAAGTGCACAAAAATATGTGAAACTCATTTTCCTGAAGGTGGAATAATAAAAATACAAATACTGGTATGTTTTTACTATAGATTTACTAAAACCACGGCTAAAGAAGAGTGTATCCTATCTATTTTTTTAAACTGCTCTAGATATTTATCAAAAAATGTCAAAATACGGCCAAATAAGGATGAAAAGCTCAAAAATATTGATGAGTTAAATTTGTCAAAGGCTCTTGAAATAAGCAAAATTGAGTTTGAGGAGCACGAAACACATACATTTTCATAATTTTGGAGAGTTTATTGTCAAATTTTCTATATCTAAACTACCGAAGATTGGAAATTTATAACAGACTATCTTGAAGATAGATTTGATAAATACAGGCGAATGGGGTGGTCATTATCATATTGCAATCTGCTAAAAAGCATAAGCGACTAAAGAAATATCACCCTGTCGTAAGTTTGAACTTGAACTTGGAGATTGTTATATAAACATTAAAAGCAAACTATAAACAACGCGAGCAATCAACGGGAGCGACTTTCAACCTTAAGCATGCCATGATCATCACTTTTTTAATATAAATACACTACCGAACCGTCAGTTCGTCAGACTTTGGTCTCACCTCCAGCTCCCAGGTTAGTCATTTGACGACTGCCTTCGAGTTCTATCCGCTCTTAAAGTTAGCTATACAGCTGCTTTAGGTTCTACTCCATTCCTTACCAAACTTGGCACCGGTTAGTCACTTGACGACTGCTAGGACCAGGGGTTTCACAATCACCATAGTAAAGTCAAGACAAGAAGTTTGTCAGAATTCTGAGAACGACAAGTGTCTAAATAGTCAGTTAAAAAGTTAAGTGAAACATTTAGTGCTCTTAAATAAAACCCAACTTTTAGGAAAAACTATAAATTATAAGACAGTAAACAAAGACCTATAAACAGTACCTCAAATCGAGAAAACATGCGCACCGTAGTAATCGGGTATAATAGATTCTCATTTTTCTGACCAATAATCATTGTTAAAGTTTTATCGTTAATATATTGTTATTGTTATAAACTAAACATGCTTACTTTATCATCTCTTCTTACCCCACGTAACTCGGTCCCGGCCTACCTCAGTTACCACCCGGCACGCTAAACAAGGCGGGTCCTCACGAATAGAACATACAGTGTTAGATTAAAGGAAGCATGGAGACCCCGACATTGTACTAATCGCTACGCGGCTCTTCTCTGAGAAGTTGTTCTTTTAAAAAACGCTAACCCCCTAAACTATTCGTGACAATATTTCTGTGCGACAGTTATGTTAGACACAGAAGAGACTTAGAACTCAATCTATATTAACACTTTAGTCTCGCAGTTTTGGCCCTATTAATGTTAATAAGTTCTGTGAGCTACCTGATTATGAGTCAGATGAAAATTGACCTCAACAGGGTTTTTCTCAAATTAAAACTTGATTATCTCGTTAATTACATATTTAGGTAATTATTGTTGCCATATTAAGTTAAAAAACCAAACTGTGACAGCGGTAAACAAAAATTGGTATATGACGAGCAATTTATTGTTGAGGACAATTTTGATCTCATTAATAAATTAAATCGTGGAGGACTTTTATATCCCCAATAAATAAGTTAATAAATAAATTTGCGGACATGTTTCTAAAAATTTATAATAAAAGATCGTTCATGCTTCACTTAATTTTGAAATATAGGATTGAACAAAAACATGTCTCACATTTCGAAAGATCTTCCAGCTCCACTTAGCAGTGAAAAGTGAAGGTAACAGCAAAGAAAATCTGTTGACCCTCTAGAACCACTGCAATTTAATAAAAACAATTTACCGTTTGATGATATTTCACAGGTCTCATGTTATTCAAGTGTTATTAATCATACAGATCATTCACCAGGATCAATTTTTCAAATGTTTTTTACTGGCGCATTTATTAATTTTTACAAGCTTTTATTTACTTTTACCTGTGGGTCTGTCTGTCTGTAATCAAATCTTGCAAGCTGAATTAGAACTACTTCTAAATGTCCGATTGACTTGAAATTTGGTACACGTTTATAGTTCCGATGACAATACAATATTATAATGTAGTTAAGTCGACTCCACCCTCCTTTCAGGGGTAGGGGAGGGGGCACTACTTAAAGTATGTCCGATTACGTTTAAAATTGGTATATGGGGGTTTTTGGGGACAAGGAATATGAATTTTCTATTAGATTTTGAAAATCAAAATGGCGGATTCAACATGGCCGATATTGGGTTAAATGTTGCAAGTCAATTTTAGCTGACTTCTACATATCCAATTGGCTTCAAATTTGGTATGCGTTTATAGTTATGAAACTATGGCCTTGCTTACACTCCCGTCCCTCCCTTTCAAGGGTAGGATAGGAGGCACTACTTAAAGTATGTCCGATTTCGTTTAAAATTGGTATAAGGGGTTTTTTGAGGACAAGGAACTTAAATTTTTCATCAGATTTTGAAAATTTAAAATGGCGAATTCAACATGGCCGATTTTGGGTTATATGTTGCAAGTCAATTTTAGCTGACTTCTACTTATCCAATTAGCTTCAAATTTGGTATGCGTTTGTAGTTCAAATGAAAGTATAAAACTATGGTGTCGTCATTGTTTATTCTTATAAAGACAGGGGTGTTGCTTACACTTGACCCCTCCATTTAAAGGTTAGTGGAGATGGCACTACTTAAAGTATGTCCAATTTCGTATAAAATTGGTATTAGGTAAGGAATATACATTTTTATCAGATTTTGAAATTTTTAAATGGCGGAATCAAAATGGCTTTTATTATATACTACGAATCTAAGTTTTATAAATAAAAATATAATATTTACTAAATTTGTGATTTTGCTATGCCATAATACCTACTAAAAAGTAAAAAATAAATAAAAGTGGAAAAAATAATTAAAAACAAGCTTTTATTAAAATTCACTAAAAAGAAGAAAATATAATTTGAAGTAAATCAAACCCATTATTTTGTTACATTAAATATTTTTATATGATATAAAAAAGCTTGTCGCGAGAAATTTAAACACGAAAATCTCGCGACAAGCTTTTATATCATATAAAAATGTTTAATGTAACAAAATAATGGGTTTGATTTACTTCAAATTTTATTTTCTTCTTTTTAGTGTATTTTAATAAAAGCTTGTTTTTATTTTTTTTTAACTTTTATTTATTTAACGTTTTGGATAAATTTTTACGCACAGTAGTAGTCGGGAAAACCTTATAAAGTAACTGACAAAAAGGAAATGAAAGCTTTTCTATGCATAAATTTAATGATGGGCGTAAAAATATTGCCAAGCTACAGAGGACTATTCGTCATCCAACAAATTGTTAAATGATCCGTTCATATCTTCACTTACGCCACTAAAATTGCTTAATTGGATGTCAGCTAATTTATACCTAAATGATAATTCGGTGCAGCTACAAAGCAATGATGTAAATTTTCATAAGCTGTTCAAAGTAAGACCTTTGATAGACCACAAACAGGATCGTTTTGCTGAATGATTTTTTACCAAGAATGTGACAAATAATTAAATATAAGGGCAGATCAGCATTAAAACAATGTATGCTGGAAAAATCTGTGACGTGAATGGTAGTATAAATAGTGGTCAGTATCCTCGACCGTAACGCGGGAGACTCGAGTTCGATTCCCGGCCGCAGAGCGGAGAGTCAAAAAGTAGTAGTTATTGTAGTTCTACATTAACGACAGTGGAAGTACTACTGCCTTGTCTAAAAGTGTCGTGAAGTACACCAACTGCGCATATTTCGATACTTGGATAACGTGAACGGTATAAGTCATATGATAGGTCACGGTACCTTCACGGGTATATTATAGGCCTGAGCCTTTCGTGGCCTGTGGCACACGCATGAAAAAATACGAAATCTTTACGAAATTTTGAAATTTACACCGGTAAGTCAGGCGATAGTGCTCAAAAGGCTCTAGGTAGCAGACTTGTAAAAACTTTATATCTAGAGAATAAAGGAAAATTACATATTTTAATAATGTGGCACTCATGAAATACCTTAACGATAGGGAGATTCGCTTATGGAGCGATAACTTGTACAAGAAATTATTTGCCTAGTTTTTGCCAGATAATAAACTCAAATGAGGAGAAATTGACCATTTTGGTAGTTCTAGTTTCTGCAAGCACATAAAACATGAATGATATAGCTGCAAAGAAAAATTAAGATTTTTAGTCCTTTAAACTGTTTTTTACAGTTGTCTCTATATTTATATCCCAATAACCTTTCCAAGCTCTCTCCACTGGAAAGAGAGGATCCTACGTGAGTGCGCTATCCACTCCCAGATTGTTGCTACGTCCAACATGGCAAATGGTATAAAAAAAAATACGCTGTTCGTAGGGCATACTGAGGCATACTCGATTCGCTAAATTACAGAGTACAAAGATGCTGCCTTTCAACACACACTTTTCAATAATCTTTAAAAATACTGGGAAGGGATATCGACCTGTAGTCTAGCCCGGTTTCCATTTACACAATCTTTCATAAGTCCCATAACACACACTTCCTAAAACATCTATTTAGCCTTCTCAGCAGCATCACTATTCACTAGCCACTCTGGCACAGATTTTATTACATATATATTTGGAAAAAATATTGCTGTTCTTGTTTTTTAAATTTTTCAGGATATCCATGATCTCGTTTAGCGAAACCAAAGAAAAGCTACTAAAAGACCATTACACTCCCCCGTAATTACAATATTTCTATCATGTTCCTACAAGCGTCCCCATGAAGCTTGTAAAACTTCCACTTGTTACCTATAGGTAGATAATATTAATGTTGCGCTTAACTAATAAGTTACGTACAATTTCTACGTGCTTCTGTTCTACCCTGAAAATTCTAGAACTCTGTTAACCGGATGGCACTATAGATTTGGGTAAGTCCTCTTGCTTATTCCGTAATTTTCCGACCCGAGTCACTGACTTCTACTGATTTGTTTTTTCCATGTTTTTCTTTATTATTGTCATTTGTCAGTTACGTTGCGACTCACGAATTTGCTTGACATTTTCTTTTATTGCGATTGGTTCTGAATCGAACAGTCATGACTGACTCCAAATGACAAACAAATGCCTTGCGTATTTATTTTCATTTGTATCAAGATTTATACCACATCGCTGAATGAAATAAGGAGAAAGAGGCTCATCAGACTTCATGTTAGTTGTATTGTCTACATTTTTTTCATACTCTGGTTTATGCTAGAGTTAGCCGTTGTATCTCTAGACCTCTAATCGGTTTATCCTTCATTCCGGTTTTTTTTACTAGTATCTGTTCTTTTTCTTGTAGAACAATGGCATTCTTCTAGTACCAAGTGCTTTTGTTCCATTTCAAGCAAGCAAGCAAGCAACATTTATTAACAGGTCATTACAAATGTTAAATATACCTAAACTACTATACATAGCTATGCTATTTCTAAATACAATTGTACCGATGGGCTACGAGCGCCCTACAGGCGCCTCAGACACCTCCCAGCACGCAGTACTCATGAGAAAAATGGGCCGATGTGAAGCCCTAGCCATGTTTCAGCTAGTAGTTAGGTACCATCCCAGCAAATAACTATTCTACTTACGGGCAGTTAAAATGCGGATGGTTTGCCGCTAGGAACGGCCTATTTAAGGGCCATTCTATACGGGCAGTTAAAACGCGGCTGTTTTGCCGCTAAGAACGGCCTATTTCAAGAAAACTTATGCTTTTAAATGACGCTATCTACATGAGCGTTTTTGCTGCTTCCTCAGTCGGCGTTAAAACAGCCAGTGGCCGTTGCAACGCTCTGAATTTTTGGGATGAGTATACGGTATTTACAGTTTCCCACTAATGGGTGGTTCTTTTACTCACTTTCCAGGTAACACTGAGGATGGCTCAGGCCGAAAGCGCTCTGTTACACTAATTTGGATTAAAAATTTTATGCATGGAATACAAAGGGTGTTTCATTTAGTAGAATTGTTCTGTTGTTCTCAAGGTACATGAGTAGTTGCTGATTGACTACACGATCCATGACACACACCGGGAATATTTGAACGCGCCCGCCAATCAATGCGTCGCGTCGTAGCATAGATGCCTATATTACAGTTGATGGTGCACATTTTCAACAAATGTTGTAACTTAAGTAAAGTGTTTTTCAATAGGATTGTCGTTTGTTAAATATTTCTTCTTATGTAATTTTTAATGTTAATACGTAAAAAGGTAATAATATTTAGTGACTGACTGTTTCACAGTTTATTGTTAAATATTTTTTAATGTAATTATTAATGTTGATAAATAAAAATAATAAAATATTGGTTTTTGTTTTCTGCTTTCTTCGGGAATATGCACCGAAACCGTTTTTTTTTTAATACCATAGATATCGTCGGCGGCGCTGCCGAGTCAGTCGCCAATCGTCAATTTGCATAGCTATTATTTATCCATGTTACTCGAGAACGGTTGCTCTTAGCTACTTCTACCAAGTATGCCTTATTTACGAGAAAATAATAGAAAAATCTATTATTTGCTTTAACATGTAATACAAGCACGTATAAAAAAGGTATGTCTCCTCAAAGGAATAGAAAGATAGATAGGTGGCGCCCCCTACAAATGGCAGAAATACTAACATCGCATGTCAAAAAATCTCCAGATATCAATTTTATTTGGAATATCGAATTTTTTTTTAAATTATTTGAAAAAACAAAAACGAAATTAAATTTTAACACCCTGTATCTCTGAAACGAAGCATTTCCGGACACAGGTTTATAGGAACTTTTTTCCTTATTTTTAAGCAGGGAAACTCGTTCAATATTAATGAAACACCCTGTATATTTAACATTGATAAATAGGTGTTTGTTACCAATTCGGTTAGTAGAAAATATAACCACTTTAAATAAAAATTTAATTATTGCACAGTTTTACCACACTCGACAATGTTTTCGTAAAAAAACTAAACAATTTTCTTTTGGTAATGGATACATGGTTTAGTTAATTGCTTGTCAGGAACAATAAGAGAAGGTAAAAACAACCTCTGAATAAGCAATAAACCTGAAAAGATATTAGCAAATATTTTGTGAAACCTGTCAGCTTAAGCAATCAATGGCAACCTAATTCCTCGTATCAAATTTTGTATTTAATAAGTTTAAACATTATTCATATTTTCAGCATCTTTAACATGCACAAGTATATTTAGAAGCTTTGTTTTATTAGGATATTGTCTAAAAAGTATAGTTTTTAGTTTTCATGTTTTTATATAACTCAGGAAGTTGACCCTTTTTATCTCCTAATAAAAGCATGGGAGATAATATTATTGCTGAGGCCACAGATTCATTTGGATGAAAAACATATATCTATGGATATACTCCTACATTTAATTTGTTGCGAAAATCCCGCA
>JAEQML010081331.1:0-11250 GCA_016904865.1 Pissodes strobi
TCACTCCCCGTAATCAAACTGCTCTCACCAGTTTGACGTCCCTGCCAAAGCAACGTCAGTAACGTCTAATCAACGTATGTCAATATTGTCAATTGATCTCTCTATTTATAGTGGCATGTTAAGCTAAAGGTGCACCATCATGCATGAACGACATTTTGTTTTGCCGTATAACTAAAACCTCTTCCATTAAGACAGCTGGATCATCTTCAATAAATCGTCTGTAGCTAGCACCATCGAGTCTCATCAGAAGAATGAAAGGGACAATTAAAAAATCAGAGACTGTTGCTACTTAGAACATTAATAAAGACTAAAAATGGAAATGAGACTCAACTAAAGCATGCAGATTTTCTTTGGCTTTCTCGTAGGATTGTACACATTACCTTGAGACTGTCATTAAATTAAGCTGCAATTTTTCTGGAGTTCAATTTCAATTAAAACTACTTCTTTAAATGCAGGAGCTCTTAGTCTTCCAGATTTTCCTGAATTATCCCTTAAACTTGCGAATGGACTAGTTTCCACGAGGTTTTGATGAATTTTTACGATTATTCGAAAGTGTGTCGATGGTGATATTTTTCTCTGTAAATACGCTGTGCTTTTAAAGATTTTTCGTCTTCAATGCTATTAACAAAATACTGTTACAAAGTTATTTTGTACAAATTGAGAAAAGCAAAGGTGATCCAAGTAGTTATTTGGACATATCAAAATTATGGAATAGAAACACCATATGGAGATAGGCGTTCGGTTTTGTAAGTGTCTCCAAAAGATTACTGAAAACAGTAGTTTCCATTCAGTAATCGTTTGAGGCGACTGATAGAGTTCATCTGACTGTATTGATACTGCTCGCTTATTCCAGGGCATTCGACAAATTAAATCATGATTTGCTGTTCGGTATCTTCAAATAGTTTAGTAAAGATAAGTGTCGTTTAGCAAGAAGTTATCTGACGAGTCACACATAATACGTAAAATTAAATGGGCAACAATTGATCGAGAATCAATTTTAGGCCCATTTTTTCTTTATACACTTTACAACTTTGCATCTGACTGAGGTTTGTTTCCACACATTTCTATGCAGATGATACTCAGATCTACTTGTCATTTAAGCCAGAGAATATTCAACAAGCCAATGCCAGGCTTCCACGTGATCTTAGTCAGTTAGTATACGCATCAAAGGCACGCTATTTGAGTTTGATTCCTCAGAAGTGTTAAGTATTGTCTTGATAGGTTTTATCCTCGACGCCACGCCTTGGTTAGCGTGCAGGAATATAGCTCAGATTCGGGATCGATCTACCCCAGGTGAGAAGAGATGATAAAGAAAGCACTTCAGTTAAAAACAATAACAACGTCTATTGGTCAAAGACTAATGAGAAAACATTAACAATGTCTATTGGTCAGACGCTTAATAAGGTTATATTATACCTGAGCACTAAGGTGCGCATGTTCTCTCGATTGAGGTATATTTATAAAATATTTATAGGTATTTGGTTACTGTTTTATGCATATAGTTTGTCTTAAGAGTTTGTGTTGTGTTTCATTTGTAGTTAGCTTTTCACTTAAAGTTCACACTGCACTTGATCTACTGATTCTACTTTGAAAATGATCTTTCTCAGAACTTTGACAAATTTATCATAGATTCGACTTTTACTATTGTGGATAGGTAACCCCTTGACTTCGCGACCATGTGATCAAGCCAAGCTTAGGTTAGGGTGAGGAGAAAAGAATAGGTTAGAATCTTAAAGCGCCCATGTGGACAGCCCAGGAGTTGTTTTAGGTGAGACACAAAGTCTGCCAAACTGATGGTTCGCTAGCCTTTTTATATGATAAAATGTGCTGATCGTTGCACGTTTAAGGTTCATAATCTTTCCCGTTGACTGCTCGACTTGTTTATAATTTGTCTTTAATGTTTACATAATATTTTGCAAGTTCAAGTTCAAACTTAGGACAGGGTGATATTTATTTAGTAGTTTTTAGTAGTTCACAGTATCACTATTTGTATAATCTAGAGAACAACATAGCACTAACCTAATATAATTGTTGACCAACAGAAGGCGCTAGAAATCTTAGCCTACAACTTGATGTGAATATGAAATTTGCTAAATCTTAAGCTCATTTTTAATCAGACACGTACTGAGCGTTAATCCTAAAAATCTTTATGTGATGGACTCGTATTTTCACAGTCTGCGTGTTGTGGTGCGTTTTTTTCAACATCTACTTTTAATAATTACCTTCTTTCTTTTCAAGTAAGTGGAAATCGGGCCATTGGTAGCAAAAAAGTAACAGATGTAGTTTCGTAGAGGAATAATTAAATACTATTCAGTTCATTTCATTTGGTCTTAAGAAAAAATATTTGAATATTTATAATGCCATTACGACCATTTTGTATAGTGACCGCCTTTTAATGAACACTGCCTTATTATACATACACTTTCTCTTTAACCTACTTAAGTTCAATACGATATCGCATGTTGATATATTTACATATGACATATAACCTAAACGACCTTATATGAAGGTTATTTCTCCATTAAGGGTTATAGACTTTCCTTTAAGCTAACATTATCCAGCAAACATGCAAATGTATATTTTCATAACTCAAAGAGACCGTAAAGACAATATTAAAACAAACTTTTCATCATGTACATTTACGGGCTCTAAATTTGTTTTCTTTTTGTATGCTTTCTCCCGGAAAGAATGGAAAGGTAAGGCAAATTTAATACAACTGATGTTAACAGAGACAACGAATATTTGATTTTTTTAAGGCAGGGGCACATACACTAAAGGGAGGTCTTGTGGTACTCGACGAACGGTGTGTGTGCGAAGATGTTGATTGACAGACGTCCTGTGAGTGAGTTCCACAGCGATGCAGTGCGTCAGACAAAGGAGTCCTTATAAAGCGATGTTCTTGGTGTTTCCAGTTGTACTTTGTCATCTGTCGTGACTGTCTGACAGGCGGTGCTTGGGTCAGCATGAGACGGGCCAAATCCGGGGAACATCTGCCGTGAGAACATCTGTAAAGCAGGGATATCTCGGCACATGAGTGTTCCAGACTATACAGGTGCTGGGTTAAGCCTGGGTCGCCGACGAGGCGCACAGTTCTCTTCTGAATGGAATCCCGCAGCTTTAGGGTGTGCTTCGGTGCGGCACCCCAGATGTGTGAGCTATATTCCACGCACCACGCATTTGTCTTGTGTAAAGCAACAACGGTATATAGAGCTTTTTGTTGCGAGAAATCGCACCAAGCTTCTGCGAGGCTGATTTTGTGATGCTAGCAACGTGGTCATACCAGGACATACTGCTATTGACCGAGACACCCAGTAGTCCGATTGACGGGGATGAAGAAATGGTCGATCCTGCCATAATGATGTCAGGGTCCGTCATGGTCATGGTAATCGTGGCTGCTTGGATTTTTGTTGCATTGAACTGGATCAAATTCATCTGCAAAACTGTAAACAGGACTATTGGTTTCTGTCAGCAGGTCATTCACGCTACTGTGGTTTACTGAACAACTGTTCACTGAATCACTGTTGACTGTTGTTTGTGTTGTATTTTCATGTTTTGGTACTTTTGGTAGTGTCCAATTGCCGACATGCGTGGAACGGCTCAATTATTTCTTAACCCGTCGCTGAGAGAGAGAAAATTACAATCATGGTTCATAACTGCTTTAAATGCAATCAGAAATGTGTTTTGAAGGAGGATAAGACGCAGTTATTTGGATTCCCTTGCGGCATTTGCCAAAAGGTTGTATGTGCAACTTGCAGTAAGGTTGGCGCTTCTGAAATTCGAGTTTTAATTCTTAAAGCAAGATCCCTTCAACATTTCTGCCCCGACTGCATGCAATCGACTTTTAAGAACATCGCTGAAATGAGTCAAAGGCTTTCAAATTGTAAAAAAGAAATAAAAAGATATCGCGCCAAAGTGGAAGATATGAGTAAGCTTATAATCGACAGAAGAAGGGTTGAAGATTCTAAAAGTGAACAAGTCTGACTCAAATATCACTGACTTGCGAAATAATATGAAGATTATCGGGGAAGAACATGATTTGGGTCCTAAAACAGTAAGTGATGACCATACTAGACTAAACAATCTCGAACAATCTATAACAAAAAGTATTACCGAAGCTCTACAAAAACATAGTAATCCGATGTCTGCCAATTTTGGATCTCTGATGGATCATGTCAATCAGCAGAGATCAGATTACAGAAGTTTCAGAGATCTATTGACAAATTAAAATTTCCTGGTGAAACTGATTCCCATCCCAGTTTAGAGAACCATTTGTCCACAGTCCACAGTCATGCAAGCTACTACTCAACAGACCTTAAATAAATATATCAACTTGGCTCAAGATGTTAATGATAAGGCAAGACACACCCCAAATAAGTCCGCTAAACCGAAAAATAGAAATTCGATTGTTGGTGAAAAAAAGTCCGATACTGTTCTCGGTAATTTGATGGCATCCACACCGCTTACCACGATTTCTGTGTCAAGGGTCTCGCTTGATATTACTCAGACTGATCTTTGGAATATCCAAAGGCTAACTTTGGACAGAATGTCAAGTTCAACATTGAGACTACGGATGTAAAGTCTGGTGAAAATAGAGCATTTAAAGTCATGACCCCTAAAGAACTTGAGGAAAACTTACACCAGCCCAATAACTGGACACAGGGCATAGCTGTTAAAAGGTTCACGTTTTTTCATCCCGAAACCAGCGATCCAGATACAGTACCAATGACAACCGAAAGAAAAATTATTCTGGGGGAGCCAGAGGAAATTAATTCCATGAATAAAGTGAGGATTGCAAATTTGAATGCAAGAAGCATCAGACTTAAGGCTTCAGAATTAGAACTTTTTTTGCACTCAGAGAAATATTCTGAAATTTTGTGCATTACAGAAACTTGGATGACAGATGCAGAAGCGACGTGTTTTAAACTTAATAACTACAACATTGCATCTCACTTTTGCAGAGACTCTAGCGCCGGTGGTGTAGCCATTTTTGTAAGGAGTGACTTTAGTACTCACAATAAATATCTTGAAAATAAAGATTTCTCACTGCCAAATCACTTTGAGTGTGCAGCTGCCATAATAAAAACTTTAAGCAATGCAAACATCTTAGTGTCTTGTTTGCATCGTCCACCAAATTCTGTTTTTTCAACCTTTAACGTATCTCTCGAAAGATTACTGAAACTATTGTGTAAACCTAATACTTTATTGTTCGTTTGTAGTGATTTTAATTATGATTTTAACTCTAAGTGTAAGGAATCAATGTATACTTTGAATGCATTTGGCTCATATGGTCTTAAACAAGCTTTTTTCGAATCTTCCGGAATTTATGGAACGTCCTGTACTTTGGTTGATAATGTTTTCACGAATGCTCCTCAGTTAGCTAATAAAACTTTGGATCTGACATTCACAGACCATCGAGCGCAGATTTTGAGATTTGACCTGGGCAACAGGGTAAAAGGGAACCCAGCCGCAGGTTCATTGGTAAATTCTAGATCCTTTTCTCGTGAGAACGTGAATTATTTTAATCACCTACTGCCGAAGGAACGTTGGTTATCTGCACTGGAAACGCTGGATATCGAGAGTAGGTTTACTTATTTTTTTGACACTTTCCAAAGCCTATTTAACATGAGTTTTCCCTACACAGCTAAACGCAAATTCTTCCGTAGGAACCCAAATCCCTGGATAACACCCGAAATCGCAAATGAGGGTAGACAGCTAGCTAAGTCTTCTGTTTTCACAAATTAAATCTGGTAACTGTTTCGAACTATCGTCATCTTATAAAATTAGGTTAAAATCTCATAGGAAGAATATTGCCACAGCGAAGAAAGCCTACAACTCGCAGAAAATAATAACATCATCTAATATATCACGAACCTCATGGGAAGTTATAAGGTCAACTTCAAATTTCTCCAGCAAAAAAAAACTGTTCCTTGTTACTTTTTTATTGACTCGGCACACAAACTCACAAAGAATTTCCAGGTCCCTACAAATACTGAAATGTCATACGGAAGCTCATCTCAATCCATTTTCTTATCCCCACTCACGGAATGTGAAACTTTGGAGATTATTAAATCTGTTACGGGCAAGAAATCCTGTGGTGCAAATGACATCCCTTGTAATTTGTTGTGCGAGTGTGTTGATAGTGTTGTCCCTGTTTTGACCTACCTCATAAATTTATCCTTCCAATATGTATAATTTCCAAGCGAACTAAGGGCTGCCATTATTGGACCTCTTCACAAAAAAGAAGAGACTTCTCTAGTGGATAATTACAGACCCTTGTTGTCGGTTTTTTCGAAGATCTTCGAATAGGCCTTTTAAAGAAGACTTGTAACTTTTTTGGATGATTTTGACATCCTCTCCTGCCGGCAGTTTGGGTTTCGACCCGGGTTATCAACTGCAGATGCCTTAATATCTTTCAATGCCACAATAGTAGCGAATTTTGAGTCAAGACTAAAGTCTGTCGGTATTTTTTTTGACTTTACTAAGGCTTTTGACACCATAAATAATGCCTTACTTTTGGATAAACTTCTTTACTATGGCATAAGAGGCGCAGCTTTCGAATGGATCAAGTCATACTTGTCTGATAGGTCTCAGGCTGTTAAACTAACTGTTGATGATCAAGTATCACTCTCCGATTGGCTATCTGTCGCAGTTGGAGTTCCACAAGGGGGTGTACTCGGTCCAATTCTCTTTTTGTTATTGATAAATGACTTGCCTATTCTTGTTGATGACAGCTATTATTTATATCTTTTTGCTGATGACACGTCAGCCATCATTGCTGGGCAGAGCTATGAGACACTTAAACAGCTTAAAAACCAGTTTCATGGTTTTCGCTCCAATTCGTGCCACTCAAGATAGAAGCTTACTCCTGAGGGAGGGCTCAACCGCTCAACTCACTTAATCCAACAGGACTTGTCGTCTAAATTTTTGGGAATTATTTTTGATCGATATTTGTCCTGGAACGATCAAGCGGAAGCAGTCTGCAGCAAACTATCGCGCAGTAACTATGCCATTCTGCTGCTTAGATACTCCATCGATGCCTTTAGAATCAAAACCATCTACTATGCGGCTGTTCATTCTGTGCTGGCCTATGGTTTGTATGTTTGGGGAAACTCATGTGGTATTGAAAGGGTGTTAATTAGTTAAAAGTGCATAATTCGCACTATGTTTAGACTTCCATTCAGAGAATGCCAAACTTTTGTAAGGCAAAAAATACCAACAGTAATAAATATTTATATCTTACAATGTGCTAGTCAGATTTTCAAAAATTCAAAAAATTATGATACATGTGGGGACATAATTTATTATAAAACTCGAAATGCTAATAAACTCTATGTCCCTATGGCGCGACTGACCCAGGTACAGGATGGTCCTATAATTACCTCTTTGAAGATATTTAATCATCTTCCGCAATTTATTAAGGATGCTAAAACTTTTTCTGTATTTAGGAAGACTTTAAAGACCAGGCTAGCCAACTTTGCTTTTTATTCCTTAACAGAGTATTTTTTGTGTAATTTTAATTAAATTTTAGTTTGTGATTAGATGTATGTATGTACTTAGTCTGACTTAATTCCCATTCCCATATGTAATTTGACAATTCCGATACATTTTTTAAATGTCTATGGAAATAAAGAATTTGAATTTGAATTAATATAGATCAGGAACAGAGTTGGTGAAAGTATTGCGCCTTGAGGCACGCCTGCATTAATGACGAATGTGCCTGAGATGTGTCCATCAACTGCAACGTGCAGAGACCTGTTTTTAAAGAAACTGGCAAGCCAGCTGCAGAGAGCCTTTGGAAGTCCGAAGGTCGATAGTTTGTTGAACAATCATTATGTCAAACTCTGTCGAATGCTTTCGACCATACATGAGTAAATCGTAGTAAAATCCATCTTTTTTTTCTTATAGGCACAACCTATTCAGAATATCATAAATCTTTTGAATATATAGTCTTTGATTATTTTAAGGCCTTAAGGGAGTAACAAAAACCCTTTTTTGATATGTCAAGCTTTCGAGATATATTTCATGTCTTCATCAGGACTAGTGAAAATAAGTAGGAAATATATACAAAATGCGAGAGGATCCATCCTCCAAACTGCTCAGATTATTAAGATATTTTTTATTTTACTTTTTCTTTGTTACAGCGAAACACGTGTTAGCGGCTTAATTACAAATTACTTTCCGGTAAAATAAAGCAAGAATGCCAACAAATCTGTCTATTTTTATGAAGAAATACGTAATTGAATTTAATTTTGCCGAATTTAATACGAGAAGGACAGTTTTATATTGTGTCAAATTGTGTAGAATAAAGATGGAATGACGGAACAAGCAAAGCAGGTCAGTAGTGTTCTTGCTTTACGCAGTGCACACATATGGCTACGATAAACAAACTGGGTGTTGGTTGAACCCTATATTTTATAGAAAGTAATTTTATCATTTTTAGCATTTTGAGGCATTAATAGTTCCTAAGCCCTCCTATGTGGTTAGCATTAGCTACCGAGTATGATATTTTCAACTTCTCATTCGTCTGGCGCCGGATGGTGAAGCAACTGCAGACGAATGAAAGTTAAAAACACCTCACTCGGTAGCTAATGGACATCGGAGGGATTAGGAACTGCAAATGCCTCAAACTTTTGCTAAAAAACGATAAAATCACTTTGTATAAAATAAAGGGTTACAACAACACCCATTTTGCTTGTCGTAGCAATGCGTGCGCACTGTGTAAAGCAAGAGCACTATTGACCTAATTTTCGCGTTCGTCATTCGATATTTATTCTACCCAATTTAACACAATATAAAACTCGTATTAAATTCGACAAATTTAAATTGAATTACGTATTTCTTCACGTAAAAATAGGCTGATTTGTTGGCGCTCTTGCTTTATTACACCGGCAAGTAATTTGTAGGTTAGCTGCTAACACGTGTTTCGCCGTAACAAAGAAAATGTAAAACAATTTAATTATCAAAGCACTTTGGAGGATGGATCCGCGCATTTTGTGTAGATTTCCTGTATGTAATGTAATCCCACTTTGGTAAGGAAACTAACCATCAATCAAAAAAGCTCTTTAACCTCTTAAGGGATTTTTCCCACATGTTATTTACGCAACGTACCCAGTAAAAAATATTTAATTTAAAAATTTGATTTTAGTGGTTCAGTAGCATGAATATTTCCTCAACGTAACATTCATTGTAATTACGGTAAATTCAGGTGTCTAACTATTTAAATAAACGTATTCCAATATGGCAGTTATCCAATCTGCATGTATGGTAGCACAATTTTGATTATTATTGCATGAAATATTTTAAATTCACCATGGACCAGTACATAACATGCATTTTATTATACTCCATGCGAAATGCCATTATTTCAATGAGGAAGAACGCTACATATAGTATATAAAACAACAGAAGGTTACTAGTGCATCACTAAATAATTATGTTTAAATTGAGTAGCAAACTTGAGATCAGTTGTATGACAGTAATACCTCTATTGACGACCATCTCTTTTTGATTAAAACAGATTGTGAGTCACGGCTTTAACCAAGTAAGCGTTCTAAAACCGTTCTCAAAAATATATTGTATTAAGATAATATTTTTCGTTTAGATATTGTATTAAACCAGTAATTGAAAGAATCATCCTTAAAAATTATTCTTCTACTTTTCAGGGTAGGCCAGGTCCAGCTGGAATCCCAGGCGCAGTAGGCCCGAAAGGTGAAAAAGGGGACTCGTGGAGTGGACAACTGGTGAGTGCATCTGCGCATAAATTAGAATATTAATACTATTGCAGATATTTTGGTGGTGGAGTGGTGGGCTCTGGTACAAAAGAGCTCTTGGTCGAAATGGAGCCTACATAAGAACGCCTGAACAAAATAGCATATGCCTGGTCAAAAGAGCGCTGAGTCAAAGGAGAGGGTGCCTAACTAAAATAGCGCTGGTTAAGAGTCAAGGTCACAATACGCATTTGTCTCTTAACTAGCTTAAACTAACCCAGACTAATCCAAACTAATTCAAATAAACCAATTCGTTACTCTTAACCAACTGGAGCTAACCCAAACAAACATAGCGGTTGAGTATGATATTTGTGATCGGTGTGAACATTTAATTTTAAGTCATTTATGGCCACAAAGAAGGGGATGGTAACTAACTTTATAATTGACCACTTTAGTTAGGGAACTGTATTAAAAAAAGTATGTGGGATTTCAGTCATAAGGTGTGAATTGAAACATGTATTATATTTTTATTTAAAGGTATTAGGTACTTAAAAAATACAGAATTTATTTTGCATTAAATATCAACAATAGAACAATAAATAAAATGTTTTCTAACTAACATTTAAATTGTTACTTGGGGTGCCTCCTTCCGGTGTCTTATCTCAGGGACCTTTTCAGGGTCAACATCAAGTATGTAGTTCCAATAACGCCTGCACTCATCGCTTTTATGTGCGCACTCTTCTAATCCTGCTAACAAACCTTGAGTTTTTTTTCTCGCTAGTTGCGTTCGTTCGCTGACATCTGTGGATATTGCCGACGTAGATAGTACCGAACTGTCCTCGCGCGCCTCGGACATCGTGTAAAGTCCGGGGATCCGTTCCTGGACACTTTTAGTCTACTACCTGAATGTATGCAAATTCAGGCTAGATCATAAAGAATGTATATCACAAGAGATATTTACTCTTACTTTGTACTAGGTACGCGGTAAAACGGTTATAGAAACGCGTGAGGGCTGGACTATCAGGAGACCTCTCGAATCCTGTCGCTCTCTGTGGCGGTCAGACAGCGAATATCTTTCAATGCACGAATTGTTGTGTATCTCTGACACAGTTTTGACGGTATAAACTGTGTCTCTCATGAAATAAATCTATTCGGGTTTTAATTATGACTCAATCATACTACGAACATACAGGGTGTTATCACAAACTATACGGTGAAAAACGATAAGTTAATACAGTGAAACTTCTCCACAACGGACATGGACGGGAAAAAATAATTGTCCGGTGTGGAGAGGCGTCCGTTGTGTAGAGTTGTTACTAAATTCCACCAATGTTCGAATAATTTCATCACCTTTAGATATAAAAAATAGTTCTTGGTCTCTACATTTCTGGTAAACATCACTTATATTAGTAACAGTATTTGTAGTATTTTCTGGTCACTGTCAGTGTCAGAAGTATTGGACGTCTGTTCATTTTCTTTATAATCACTAACACAACTAGCTAAGTCTGCTTCTGGATTTTCCGTTAATAAAGCCTCATCGATC
>JAEQML010081336.1:0-11249 GCA_016904865.1 Pissodes strobi
TTCTCGTTGGTATATATTTAATACTAAGATTCTAGCGAGCTTGCTTCTCTTTTCCTCCAAACTTTAAAAGGAATGCCTTTTTTCGATAGGTCACTCAGAGGTTTGACACTTAAGGCATATGAAAAAATAAATTTATGAAAAAAAATCCCGTTAATCCAAGAGAGGTTTGCTGTTGTGTTTGGGTTGTTGATTATGATGAAGCCTAAAAAGTTTGCTTGCTCTTTAGAATCAGATATTTTTCTTCTTTGATTTATAATTCATAATATTTTGCTACCTTCAATACCATTTTTAACCTTAATATTCCTTCCTCTTCAGCCTTACTAGTTATGATCAAGTCATCCATCACAATATTTTTATTAGAAATATCTTAAAAAATGTGTAATAAACCGTTGAAAAACAGCTGAACTATTACAGTCACCACACAAATTCTTACTGGCGACTTGGCGTTATGAATGAAATGTATTTAACACATGGAAGAAACCATTCTTTAGATCGATAGTGCTTAAATATCTTGCACCTTGCAGACCATCAAAAACACCTTAATAAGAGGCAATGGGAACCTATCTTTAACTACGATTCTATTCAATTTTCAATAATTACAACATAATATAGTTTTCCCGTTTCTCTTAGAACCAACACAATTGGGCTAGCAGCATATATAAAGAAACCCCTTTTACCTTCATCGAGCCACTCCTCTATTTGCTTTTCGACTACCACCTTTTCTGGGACCATGTTCATTTTTAGACCGGTTGTCTTACATTCTTGAGCTTTGTGGTCTTCTATTAGTTCTTTAGCAGCTTTACAAAGTTCTGCATTTTGAAGATGTTCAATATTTACTTCTTTACATTCCTTATATTCTAATCTAATTTGCATTAAAAAAGTTTCTTTTTCTATTTTATATATTATGACTTTTTCATTTGTAATGCTAACATTAAATTCACATGAAATTTTGAGCATAAAAAAAGTCAATTCCTACTATCATAAAGCACAAATCTCTGTGCATGTCAGAAATTAAAATTTTCAACCTTATTTTCTCTCTGAATAATCAAGGATACCTTTTTGTTCATTATAGTATAGTTTATTCTTAAGCGAATTTATTATTCCTTCCGTCATTTTGCTAGTTTTAACCGCAGTATTGTTGTGTATTTACTAAAGGAATGGCACGCTAGCAGTGTAAAAGGAACATAAACACAAACTGGATTTGTAGATAGTTTGGTTAATTTTATTTATTTTGTCATAAAAGAAAATGTATTATACGTATTGCAAGCAGTTAAACATTTTGGGTATTATAATTTTATTTTACTTGTTCAATAACAGATAACTTTATAATATATATCAGTCAACTATGTTGGTGTTTGGAACCTTCGGCAACATGCACGAAAACAGAGCTTTATCCACAATAGCGAAACAGAATTTTTGCACTCGACGCGCGTTTCGCTAACCATGTTAGCATCATCAGGAGATAATTAAAACTAAATTTAAAATCTACCTAACTCCCTTTCATACTACTGTTTGCTCAATCAAGCGGAACTGAAAAGGACCAATCCTGGAATCCCACTTCACGCTGGATTAACCAATAAAATTGACTATACGGAATAGGCCCTCTATCTCTATTTAAACTATTCATACATTTAATAATTCCCATACTCTCATATGCGTCTAATAATCTCCCATCAGTTATATTATGAATTAATTTTTTATTGTTATTCTATGATTGTTCGCAAAAACATGCTCGGCAACACTTGATTTTTCTGTTCTTTGAATCTCATCTGTATAGATCGTCTAGTTTGCCCAACATATTTTTGGTTACAATCCATACATCCAATTTCATATATTATACATTTAAATTTTGTCCTTTGGACTACCTAATAGTTTCTTAATGTTTAACTGAGTCTGGTATACTAATTATAAACCTACTTCCCTAAAAACTTTTGGACTCCTCTAGTATACTGAGGATACACTGTGGGCAAAATTAAATTGGAACCCTATTTAATACTTAATAACTTTTTTATTTTCAAAGGATTTTCTATCATTTTTGGATATGTCATGGCCCAAGGTATTGGGATTAAAAAGAACTTTGCAAAGACGATCTACTTCAGTGGCGTACAGAAAATGGAGTATTTTTTAAAACCAGTGTATTCCATGTCGTTGTAAAAATCGGCCAAACGTAATAAACATATAAAGATGGGCAAAAAAGATTTGAAAGGGTTCGGAATAGCGACCATTAAAAAACCAGGTCCATACAATCAAAATTAAAATTGATACTTTAATTTTGATAAAACCATGTCTTGTTGGCCAAGTTAAATTGGATCCTTTTTTAATGCTTAGTGACCTTTATTTTCAAAGGATTTTTTATCATTCTTGAATAAGTTATGAACTGAGGTATTGGGATTACAAATAACTTTGCAAAGAGGCTCTACTTCAGTGGCGTACAGAAAAGGGGGTATTTTTCCAAACCAATGTATTTCAGGACGTTGCAAAAATCGTCCAAATGAAATAAAGATGCAAAATTGGGCAAAAAGATTTGAAACCGTTCGGAATATTGACCATTAAAAAACGAGGTCACTACAAACAAAAATAAAATGTATACTTTAATTTTGGTAAAGCCATGTCTCGTGGGCCAAATTAAATTGGATCCTTTTTTAATGCTTAGTGACTTTTTATTTGCAAAGGATTTTTTATCATTTTTGGATAAGTTGTGGCCTAAGGTATTGGGACTAAAAAAACTTTGCAAAGACCATCTACTTCACTGGCGTATTTTTCAAAACCAATGTATTTCAGGTCGTTGCAAAAATCGGCTAAATGAAATAAAGATGTAAAAATGGGTAAAAAAGATTTGAAAGAGTTTGGAATATTGACCATTGGAAAACTAGGTCAATACAAGCAATAATAAAAATGGATACTTCAATTTTGGAAAAACCATGTCTTGTGGGCCAAGTTTAATTGGATCTTTTTTAATGCTCAATGATCCTTTGTTTTCAAAGGATGTTTTATCATTTTTGGATATGTCATTGCACATTAAATTCAAAAAGAAATACTTCAGTGGCGTACCTATATTAAAATTTAAAATAATTATTTTTTAAATTTTAAAAATTTTAAGTAGATTCAAAACTTCTATATACCAAGGAAGTAGACCCTCTTTGCAAAGTAATTCTCTTTGATTCTAATGTCTTAGGTCATAACATGTCCAAAAATGATAAAAAATCCTATGCAATTAAAAAGTCACTAAGCATTAAAAAAGAATCCAATTTAAGTTCACCCACGAGATATGGCTTTACCAAAATTAAAGTATAAATTTTAATTTTGTTTGTAGTGTCCTCGTTTTTTAATGCTCAATATTCCGAACCGTTTCAAATCTTTTTTGCCCATTTTTACATCTTTATTTCATTTGGCCAATTTTTGCAACGTCCTGAAATACATTGGTTTGGAAAAATACCCCCTTTTTTGTACGCCACTGAAGTAGAGCCTATTTGCAAATTTCTTTTTAATTCCAATACCTTAAATGATAAAAAAACCTTTGAAAATAAAAAAGTTTTAAAGCAAATTAGATTGAATCCTTTTTTAATGCTTAGTGACTTTTATTTGGAAAGGATTTTTGTATCATTTTTAGGTATGTTATGGCCTAAGACATTAGAATTAATGAAAACTTTGCAGGGCGTGTCTACTTCATTGGCGTACACAAAGTTTGGAATCTACTTAACATTTTTAAATTAAAAAAATAATAATTCTAAATTTTAAGGCACGTCACTGAAAAAGACTCGCTTTACAAATTTCTTTTTCAATCTAATATCTTAGGCCATGACATATCTAAATGATAAAAAATCCTTTGAAAATAAAGGGTCATTAAGCATTAAAAAAGATCCAATTTAACTTGGCCCACAAGACATGGTTTTTCCAAAATTAAAGTATCAATTTGAATTTTTGTGTGTATTGACCTAGTTTTTCAATGTTCAATATTCCGAATCCTTTCAAATATTTTTGCCCATTTCTAGATCTTTATTTCATTTGACCGATTTTTGCAACGACCTGAAATACATTGGTTTTGAAAAATTCTCCCTTTTCTGTGCGCCACTAAACTAGACCGTCTTTGCAAAGTTCTTTTTACTCCCAATACCTTAGGCCATAACATATCCAAAAATGATAAAAAATTCTTTGAAAATAAAAGGCCACTAAGTATTAAAAAGAATCCAATTTATCCTGGCCCACAAGACATGGTTTTATCAAAATGAAATTTTAATTTTGTTTGTATTGACCTGATTTTTTAATGGTCACTATTCCGAACCTTTTCAAATCTTTTTTGTCTATTTTTACATCTTTATTTCATTTGGCCGATTTTTGCAGAGACCTGAAATACATTGGTTTAAAAAAATACTCCATTTTAATCCCAATACCTTAGACCATAACATATCCAAAAATGATAAAAAATCCTTTGAAAATTAAAAAGTTATTAAGCATTAAAGAGAGTTCCAATTTAATTTTGCCCACAGTGTATTTTGTAGTTTCATTCTGATTAACGAAAGAAGTGGAATCACGAGTGGTCTTTCTAGACAAATGCCTACTAATTAGTCTATTTATTAAGTTAGTATTGAAACCATTAACTTCCGCTATATTCCTAATGGTTTCCTTTTCCCTATTAAATCTTTCTCTGCTAAGAGGAAAGTTAACCATACGGTGTACTAAAAAATGAAAGCAGGCCATCTTATGTTGGTCGCGCGTCGAGTGCAAAAATTATGTTTCGGTATTGTGGATAAACCTCAGTTTTAGTATATCAGTCAGACTGCTGTAATAGTTTGAACTTTAAATATAATTACATTCTTTAAGTATTATTTCAAGTAAAATAGACCATTTAGCATTATCTTATAGAGTTGAAATTATTTATAGTTTAAGACTGAATTAAAATTATTCGCTATGAATAATGCCATCATTGTGTATGTGTTAATACTGAGAACTGTAATGAATTAATGGTAATCAAATTTCACAGCCTTTATCTTAGATAATGCAATAAAGTCAGATAAAATTTTGAGATTTAATGCATATATGCTACAAATGGAGTAATTTTGAAGCACCAGACACCTACTGTTCCTTTATGGGAATTAAATCGACAATAATCACAAATTAAATCAATTTTCCTTGGTAATCAATCATTCTACATTGATTCTATTTGATAACCTCTAGTTCTTATTAGGTTTCTCTTCTTTGTGAAGCTTAAGCTAAGAAGAGTTTAAGATAACTTCTTTTGTGCTAGTGGTGTCATTTGATAATGATATTAACCTAGACAGTTTGTTCCGTCCTACGCCCCATTTAAATTTATAAAATAAAAAAAATCAAAATGGCGGACCTGATATGTCATGATATGTCAAAAGATTGCCTTTAAATAGAGATTTTTTCAGGCTGATGATGTTTACACACAATAAATATACAACTTAGTACGCGACTGTCAATTTTTTTTAATTTAAATAAATAATGTAAAAAGTTTTGAAGTATTTGGTTGCTCTCGTTGATGATATTTTTGTACAAAACAAATCTTTTCGACTTTTAGTTTACTCACACGTGGTCGGGAGATATATTTTTAAAAATGAGGTCTGGCTACAGTTTGCTGTCAAGACGCAAGAGGCTAGTCAGCCTAGTGCTTGGAAAAATTGACCTGGATGAAACTGATTACCATTCCAGCAACAGGGTCCCATACATACACTGTGAACTTGATGAAAATTCACCTCATTGCTCAGGCAAAGTTCAATAAGATCTGGATGAAAATTTACCTCATTGCTCCACCGAAGTTCAATCTGCTAGAAGTACCATTGACAAGATTAACCAAGCCGCTGAGAATGACGAAAATCCCATGTGTTTGTTGGAACAGGAGCCAGCATTGGCAGTTGCTTATTTAATCGAAGATCCAGAAGAGTCTCTTGTATCCTCGGCAAAAGGAATTTATTTCTGACTCTGAGCACTTTTCAGAAGAAAGTGATACCTTAGAAGAACTGGTTAGTTTAAGGAATAGAGTAAAGACACAGGAAGGCGAGGTCGTAGAGGAAAAAAAGGGAAGAAAAAAGCATGGAAGAGAAAGAATGCACGTAATAGAGTTATGCAAGAATGCAAGTAATAAAGGTATAGAAGAAAATCATTTCAATGGAGGGTATTCCTGTAAATACCAAAAGAATGTACGGATTTTGTTGGCATTGACAAAAGAAAAACAATTATTGATCAGTTTTGGAGAGTTGATAGTTTTGAAGGGCGATGTGCAGTTTTAGACAAATGCGTAAAAGAATATGACAAAAAGGAGCTACACAATCCGGTTTGCAAAGAAATTTCACTTAACACTTTGTAAATTAACCAAAACCGAGTTTGCGTGGCACTGGATCGAATGAAGGATAAAGCCATAAAGGACAAAATAGGAATCATTAGTGGAGGAAGAAATGCAATTGATCGAACTCGCACTGAAGATATTGTGATACATATTTCGTCATTTTCTATATACGTATCTCATTATTGTCGCTCACAAGCAGACGCGAAATTCCTCCATCCTGACCTTAACTTACGTAAAATGTACCGCCCGTATATAAAGAGCAATCTGATCGTCCAGTTAGTTTGTTCAAATACAAGAAAGTATTTTATTCAAAAATTAATCTCAAGTGTAAGGCACCACACAAAGACACATGGCGAATGTGCTACACATTTGCAGCACAATTAAGATCTCCTGAAGATGCAATCAAACAAGAGTTGGAAAGAGCTCATTTAAAGCGTTTGCAGGATGCAAAGGAATTACGCGCCCAAATAAAAGCTGCTTGTAGCACCAGACGACGAAACAGTACAGAAATTGACTTTCGATTTACATAAAGCATATCCTTTTCTAAAATTACCTATTGGAATCGTTTATTATAAGAGGCAATTGAAGTTGTACAACCTTGGCATTTTTGTTAGAAGCTCAAAGAATGGTATCCTTAATGTTTAATTAGAGCATGAAGCAGGCAAAGTAAGCCGGTTCCTGCTTACGTAAATTGGCGAATGAAATTTTCAAAGTACCCGTGAATACCCGTGAACAGGTTAGTTTTGTGAGCTGATTCCTGTGGTGGCCAGAACCGAATTATTAAATTTGTTTCAATTCTTATATACGTCGTGCAAAATCATTCTTTGCTCGAGTCAATTTCTTTAAAATCTTTGCTTCCGCGTCACAGTTTATACCTAGTGACTCTCATTTTGGTGACGTCGAGTGTGCTTTGTAAATCAACATAGACTATACAGTGTTGATCACTACTTAGATGGTATGAGTTCTTGCCGCAGAAGAAAACTAATTTAATATTAATCGAATTTCACGTCTGGGCATGATATATATATATATATATATATATATATAAGTTGGCAATTTGGAAAAAGCAATAACAAACCGAAAATCCGATGTTAATAAAGACAATATAAGCTGGCTAAAGACTTATGAAGTTCTTTCGAGAAAAGATCATCCCATTATTTATGTATGAAAAAAGACGCCACAGATCTACAGTACAGCGGGATTCTTATTGAAAAGGCTGGAAAAGGACGAAAACTTGTCTGTGGCCTCAGGGAAATGCATCGTCAGCGGAAAAGGTTAAAGACTTGAAAGAAATTTTTAAGCCCGTTCTGCAAGATGCTAAACCCGTTTTTGCCTTTCTGAGATCTACTGATGTTCGAGAATTTCATAAAAATATTGAAGAAATCGGATCCAGCATAGATTTTGAGATATACGGATCTTTCCTAGAGGACGCTTAATTCCAAAAAAGTTTTCTCATTATGTCTAGGTATTATTAAAGAATATGTTAACTTAAGTAAAATATATTGATGTTAATAAATATGTGTTTGACTCCTTAATGCAAAACTACTTTGTTTGTTTTCAAGTTTTGCATAAATTGCTTAACACTCTTCAACAAATGTTTTTTTGAAGAAATTAATATTTTTCTTTGGCAACTGCGGCAATAAAACCAGCTGCGTGGGTGACCACTATGTCAATATTTAGTATTCATTCCATCACGCTCATCCACGCGACGTATTGACCTCGAGACTAATATATTTTAATACAAAAACACATAAGCAGAAAAAAAATAAATCCATTTCAATATATGCAAATGCACGTCGGTTTTTAAAACTTGGGTTTTCTGAACCTCCCTTTAGATATAGGGTATATATTTCATTAATATGAAATTATCAAGTAAGTAGATACCTCTTTTCAAAAATGAGCAGATGTCAGTCGAGACCATTCGTCCCAATAGGTTCATCTTAATTAGTGGTTCCGGCTCCATTATTCACCCGTCGTGACGCGGAGCGGCGTCGCTTTATCCAGTGGCCCCTGTCGATGTTGTGAGATATTTATAGCCAAAGTCTGTTTTGTCCGACGGCGTTAGGCCGGACACTTTGCTGATAAATAGGTCTGGTCCTAGGTCTATATTATTTCAAATGTCGATCGGTCTATTTGATTTTGCCCTTCATGTTATGCGTTAGCGTTCGGCGGAATGATATAAACTCGAGTTGAAATCGTTTGTCAGACTTTAGTTGGCATTAAATTTAACTTATTTCGGATATTTCCGTCAGCTAAATATTTATAGTTGTCCGGTAAATACTAGAGCCTAGAAGCTGTTTTCTTCCGAAAATATTCTCATTTCAATGGAGCGAGTAGTAAAGGACCTCGCACACTTTTAAAACGTAGGGTGTCATGGTGGGTCAACGATGTCCACCACTTGAGGAAAAAAAAGTATCCACACTGTAGGGTCGATGTTTTCCACCATGCATTTTTTAACTTCTGACCATGGTGGGTCGCCGTCGTCCACCAGCGCCATTCTAAATATGCAGGGAACGAACTAAGATGCTTTTAGCAAGATTTCGGCGTATTTGGTTTTTCGCTGGTGGGTCAAGTTTGTCCACCAGTGTTAAAATATCAGTACCAAATAATTTTGAAATTGGGGGTAACTCTAACTAATTTTAAGCGTCAATAATAAAATAACTCTTAAAACAAATATTAAAAAAACAAAAGGGTAACTAAAAATTGTTCATTTATTTTAATTTATTTTAAGCGTCAATAATGAAATAGCTCTTACAACAAATATCATAGAAGCAAAAAGCTAACTAAAAATTTTTCATTTATTTTAACTTATTTTAAGCGTCAATAAACAAATAGCTCTTACAATAACTATCAGAAAAACAAAAAGCTAACTAAAAAATTTTCATTTATTTTAATTTTGAACTGTGTACTTCAAAAAACATTCTAAGCAAAAATGTTTGGCGCAAGCTTGACAACGATATTTTGTCTTCTTTGTTTTATTCTTTGCCGAATTCCTCCCCATTTCCTTGACGTTTTTTTGATAACAGTGAAAACACAATTCTCTTTTATCGGCTTCAAATAACTTGTGATCGGTATTAGAATCGGGCAAATTATCGGGCAATATATCACGTTTTATGAGACCTAAAAATTTGTGATAAATATTAATATAAAAGTAGACAAATCACTATGGGGAGATATCTCCTAACCTTTTATAACTTCCTCTTGGAATTTGGTAATAGACATTTTATTGTTTGTGACACGCTGATGAAGCCAGTAAGAATTGACAATTGCTGCACCACCTACTAACACTATGGCAAGTTTGCGATACCATTTGACCCCACGCCTAAGCGAGGAGTTATAGGCCTTCATTTGGTCTAAACATTTAAGTAGTTGCAAAACGAAATATAATTTATAAATATGGCTTACCCGAAATGTCAATGTAGCTTTTATGTTTATTGTATTCAATGACAGACTTAGGCTTCATAATGTCTCCGGTTCGCTTATGCACAGTAACCATTTCCGGTACATACTTTGTAGTCAGCACCAGTACGTTTCGTTTATCCTTCCACTTTTCAATAAAAATTCCGTTGTTACTTTCCTTTGAAATAGCTTCGCCCTTTTTAAGTTTTTTATTGACTACATCTTTGAGATTGTCCTTTCTATTGCTGCGTAGAGTGCCCAATATGTAAGTTACGTTTAGCAACAAATCCTACGCGTTTGGAATTCTAAAGAATGACGGAATTTGATGAAATTTTAGTATGTTTTAGTTCTTGGCCTCCTGATGAAAATGTCCCATGGGCCCAAAACGATCCTATGACTGGTTTCCGAGATACAGTGGCGGGTAGGGGTTCCTTGGAAAACACAAATAAATAAATTTTAATCTTAAGTGTCTGTGTTAGATGTCACGCGATAATTTTTATGTACAGAGAGCAGTAAAATGGGGTTTTAGTGCATTTTGCCGAAGGTTCCAAACCCCAACATAGTACAGGGGTACTCAAAAAGTATAAGTATTTTTATTTGTTTTTATACTTTCTAAAAACTGTCAAAAGCCAACTTTACACTGAAAGAAAAATTTCGATAATAATAAATAAATATTTGTTTGGGCAGTATTAGTTAATGAATATGCTGCCAAATTAATAGCAACTAGATCTTGTTTTTTATAAAAATATGATTCCATTTTAAATGTTACACTTTAACATTTTTTTTATTTGGACACTATTTGGTTGCATTTAACAATATACAGTAAAGCAAAACATATGTATTATTAAAAACATTAATTTTGTAATAATACATAATTTTCTGTTTTTATATAATATAATTGGTTTATAGGTAATATAAGGATTTCCATTAAATAATACACATACATAGATACAATAAGCATTTTTGATATTAACCTCCATATGAATTTGGTGAGTATTAGTAACATTGAATGATATAAAATAACTACAGTAACAGTTCACAAAGGAAAAATATTAGGAATGGTAGCATCTGGCTGTGCGACCCTGCGTTTATTGGCGCGAATCGGCGCGGCGTGATCATTTTGATTTAGCGTAGTAGCAAAGACAAGGGTAGTAGTAGCAGGCCATCGGGCTATCGCTATTCGCCATCTTGTCCTTGTATCTTGAACTCTGTTCCTGCGGAGCTTTCTCAGTAGTGTCTCTTTTTTTGTATATATTATCATATACCTACCACAGTGGTATGTGTGGACCATCTATGAGTGTCTCCGCGAACTCCGCGTGCTGTTAATTAGTGCAAGTTTTTTCATCCCTGCATTTAATTTATGAAGGAATATATTGCTATATGATTAGTGCATTGAAGGCACTAATTATATAGTGATAGTGCAGTGCATTGGTGTTACTGTATTTCTGCGGCTTATTATATTAGGGCAGATGTAATTGACGATTAACTTGAGACTTGACAAATTTGTGGTTATACGTGCTTGAGAACAATGAGTGACCTGATTGAG
>JAEQML010081339.1:0-11248 GCA_016904865.1 Pissodes strobi
GACAAGCTACAGTTTTAAATCCTGAATTGGAAGAAACATTAGTTTGCCAAGTTCTATGGCTTAATCTGCAAAGACATTAAACGTATGACATTTTGCTTGGCAGAAAAAACGTAATAAAGCGTTCTTTTGGGGATCCAGAATTAGCAGGAAGGGGCTAGTTAGACCAGTTTTTGAAAAGGCATACAAATACTTTGTCAGTTAGAAAACCTACTGCGACATCTTGCGCTCGGGCCAAAGGGTTTAACAAAAAAATAGTTTTGACAATTTGTTTACAATTTTGCAGGAGACGTAATTATGAAAAACACAAGTTCCCAGCTAATTGTGTGTTTAATGTGGATGAGACAGGTTTGACTGTTGTACAAAATAGGGTCGCTGAAGTAGTCGGTCGTAAGGGTAAAAGACAAACTGCCTCTTTAACATGCTCGGAGAGGAGCTTTTTAATCCCTCTGATAGCCTGCATGAGTGCAGGTGGAGATTTCGATGCTAATAATCCTTAGAAAAAATATGAATATTTAACTAATGAAAGGCACCCCTCCAGGATCAACATTAGCAGTTCATCCTAGGGGATAGGTTCAGGCTGAGTCATTCGCCCAGTGGTTCAGTCATTTTATTAACACTGTAAAGCCATCTTCAATTTCGTCTGCTCTCCTAGTTTATGGTCATTATAGCCATACACGAAATTAAGACGTTGTTAATATGTCCAGAAAGAATCATGTGGTGATAATGAAACTAGATTTTGTGAAGGCCGCAAAGGTGTACTATGGGTTCATTGTTTAATGTGTAATTTGTGCTGCCATGTCGACTGTGCAGGTGCTGTGCTGACAGAGATGATTATGTTTGTGACTTTTGTCGCACTGAATAATAATGTATTATCTTTGCCCATTTGTTCCGATTTTACCCTTGAATAAAACGTTTAAGGTAATATTTCGTAGGTATTTTCTGTAGTAGCCCATATTTGTAACACTTTCCCAGTGACTACTATAATGTAATTCTTATAATTTAAACAACATAAAATAAAAAAAGCTTCTGTACAAAATAAAAAAATGTCAATATAATGTTATTTGGGTTCTGCTTGACCGGTAAAAGAAAAAGGTAATTTAGAGCAAAAATGTGTGATATATGTCAATTATATAAAATGGTTGCCCATACTTCATCAGAAAAAAAATTCAATCTAAACCAATTTGTCTATTGTCCAATGCGGCCATCATAACAACAAAATATACCCTTCTAAGTCATGTTTCAATAACTCTTGTACTGGCTGCATTTTGAAGGGATTTATGCCAGCAGTCTTTGTAATCTTTAGCACTGTTTCATGATAAATGTTGTGGTTACGAGATAATTACAGCGCTGGTGTAGTGTGTTCTTGATAACTCAATGGAATACCCAGTTTAGTTTCATCTGATACTCTTAGGAGTCTTCTTCGAGGAACATCTCTTACATGACCCAATTCTCTAAATGGATTTTTAATTTTGCTAACTGTGCTTCGGGACAGAGGTAGCAAATCGGGACGACTTTCATGAAACAACGCAGCAACTTCTTCATGACTTCGTTTTTTATCCAAACCCGATTATCATCAATTTGTCAGTTTTTAAGTTCCTATTGCCGGCATAGGTCAAGAATAAACTTAAATAATTGAAACTTTTGATAAGAAGTAAAGCAACATAACTTCTCAAATTTGGAAATCGGTATTAAAGTTAGTAGTGGAAAAATTAATTTATTTGTTCACATGTGAATTAGTTCTAAGTAAACTAAGATTAATGTAAAAATGTGCCATGTCGACATCAACAAATAGATTAATGTATTTCCAAGATCATCTATGAGTTATTTCAATTTGAAGGCAAAAACCATACAAATCAAATATTCAGTCGAATTAGGAAATCTAGAAACACGTAATTACACCCAATGCCCAATATTTTATTACGATATGTTAACGATATTTTAAAAATAATAATTGAAAAGGATCTCTCACCAGAAGGAACAGACACAGGTAAAGTGAGGAGGATTCTTAATTATATGATAATATTTGGTAGAGATGAAGTTAGGTTGTTTTGAAATATATGCTGTAGAATAGCAAGAGCCTTTGATGAAATAAGTCAGACCATAATAATTAGCTATAGAGTATTTGACATGAGATGTCTTAGGAATTCACGAGCACTAATATACAAGATTTACCATTTAAGATTGTATCATATCATGACTTTTCGATAATCTCGGCATTCTTTTCAAAATACCCACAGCTCTTAAATTTATTATGTTTTGCTAGCTCTTATGGTTTCTCAGATAATCGATCATTACCAAACTTATCAGCGACCCTATATCCCTTTTTCTTGCTTGCCTTTAAGAGCAGTTTGAACATTTAAAATATACCACCATAGTGATATGACCTTAATAAAATCTGCAGCATCCTGCGAATGGGGATGTTGTTGCTAAACCTCTTAAAGCTTCCATCACGAACGGAATGCAAATTATTGGAGATAATACAGTTTGTCTTTCTAGACCTTATGGAAACAAAGCTTTTAAATTTAATGAGTAATCAGGTTTTAGTAATTTTCGAGGTAATTAACCGTTCTGGAATTCCGGGTAATACAAAGTTTAATAAGATTTAGAATTTAGCCAGTGGTTAAAAATGTAATTTAACAGATAGAGAGAATTAAATAAAAATGAACCATACTGTGTTTTAGGTTTGGACTAAAAATGAGCTATTACTCTTGCAATAATACCATTATCATAACATATAAGTGACAAGGGAAGAAGTTCGAACGTACAGGTTTCTTTAAATATTTTGCATCGAGGTAATTACAGATGCTACAAAAAATGTTAAATACAAAAGATACAAGATTTTCTTAAGTGTTGTCTTGTAAAAATATCACAAAAAACAAATCAGCATCGTAAACGTCAAATTTTGATATACGTTTTGTTAATTTTCTGCAAATATTTCAAATTTTAACTTTCAATATTTCAAAATCGGTTAGAGATAGATATAGGACATTATGCATAATATGTCTAATGTTCCTTAGAACTCAAAAATATGATATTATGTAGTGTTCTATATGGAAAAAAAACATACGTCAAAATTTGACGTTTACGATATGCTTATTTGTTCATGGAAATATTTTTTAAGGTAATATGCAAGAAACCCCGAATCTTTTGTATTTTAGTAGCACCTGTAATATTATCCAGATATAGTACAAAATATATAGAGAAAATCCCTGTACAGCGTGTCAATTTTTCAACACTTTTACGGAGTATCTCGCTTAATTTTAAAGATAGAGGGTTGCGGTATTCGCGACACTTTTTTGTGAAACCAAACATGCCGTCAACAAAAATTTCATAGCCCTCTTGGTTTTTGAGATACGGGGAAATTTGAAAATTATCACTTTTGACACACCCCCCGTATCTAAGTTGTCTTTTAACTTATTAGATAGCTAAAAATGTATTCTTATAGAACTTTTTCCGTAGGATCCAGTGGTGTAGTTAGTTTTAATGTTATAATGCAAACATATGTTTCCTTTTTAATGGAACACCCCTAATATTTTTATCTAGTTAAAATAAAATTCTGGGCTTTCCAAAAATATAGAATAGTAAACTACAGTTTTCTCCAAATACATTATGTTATTTAATATTAAGCCATGACAACAGAAAATTTTGTAAACAAAAGAAAAGGACAATATGGCAGATCGCTTGTTAAAGCAATATCTTAAATATTATTGAATATGTTGACTGGCAAGTTATAAATTGTGTTTTCTATTTAAAGAAATGGCTGAAATGGGAATATATCCGAACTTTGAAAAGTATAATATGTTAGTCTGCATACAATTAAATGAAAATTCGCATGAGGCCTCAGAACTATATCTTAACCGATACATATTTTCTTAATTCAATCCCTAATTATTTTGTATTATTGTGCGTCTTTATACTTATTATATACAGGGTGTCCGGTAACTTCGGGGCAAACTCTCGGGAGCTCATAGGGGATGTCAAAATAAGGCTAGTGTTTCATATAACTTTTTTCTCTACAGCTCCTCCTAACGGAGATACAGGGTCGCCAAGGTATACTCAACAATTCACATTTTTGGTTTTAACTTTTAAACCACTCTGTATAATTGAATAAAATTTTGGGATTTTCTTAAGGGGATTATTATCCATAAATTGACATTACAGTGTGCTCTCTAACGTTTTAAGGAAGTCAGAAATGGACTGGCTCTCACACAAAACGGGCGAAATTTTTGACAGGTGTCGTTCAATTGCGACGAAAATATGATTCTCAGATACTCCCAAGATTTTACTAAAAAAAAGGTACTCTTAGTTTTTTTCGATTAAATCAACCGTTTTCGAGAAAATTTAATCATTATTATGGTGGAATTATACAAACTCCAGGTTAGTAAGCAGGTTGTTTCACTGGCACAACAAGGTTGACAAGTTTTGTCAAAAACCCTTATTAGTCGTACAAAATAGTTATTTATGCAACAAGTGTGTAAAGTGACCCTTTTGTATGAATGGGAATATTGTCGGATTGTCGCATGACCCGTAGGCGAATGCGACAATCCCATGAATAAAAAAGGGCACTTTACTCATGAGTAGCATACAATTTTTTTTTACTGCCAAAAAACAAAAATAATATTAAAATACTTTACGCACTAGTGCGGAAAATATATTATTTTACGCACTACTCTAAACGTCAAATAAAATGTCAGATTTACTTTACGCACTAGTGCGTAAAATAACTTACTTTACGCACTTCACATTAAAAAGGCCCAATTTATGAATCTTAGAGAGTGTGTAAAGTGAGTACTTTACGCTTGGTAGCAGAAAAAATAATTTAATTAAGGCAGAATACTCTCTCGTAGAATACACTGACATGCATTTGGTTTATTGAAAGGCTTTGTGTAATTCATTGCAGGAAAGGAGAATTTATTCTGAAAGATTTCCAGCTCGAGTTTTACCCAATCTAAAAAACATTTGAAAGAATTGATCGTCGGTTAAGAGAAACAGGTAAAATAAAAAACGTATGAAATTGATTATTGAAATGAATATCATTTATTTAGGGAGCCTGTTTATTGTTGATATAGAATCGACGGCAGTTGAGTCACTCACCTGATTTTCCTCTGGCTGTTGGTCAGTAGAAGGGGTACTTTGATAACACTCAACGTTTGTTTGGAGTTGCCGACATATGCGATCGCTTATCTAATTATTTGAGGCGAAACACTGCTGCGGTTATATCTTACTTAATTTTAATGCGGAAAAGGACGATTCCTCTCGACCCGTCGATATGCGTCGACTTGCCGTCACGAACTGCGCACGTGTGAGAATATCCTCAACTGCATTTTAATTTTACACGAAGAGAAAATAACCCGATCCATTTTATACAAATACAAAAAAAAAAGAATGCGTTTTCCTTACATAATGTAATAAACCTATAACCATATATATAAAAAAAAACCTAAAACAAATATGTTCGGTGACTGAACATCCTCGCCACCAAAAAAGATACCCTTTTTACAAGATATCAAAAGTTGGAAGAGGGCACAATTTGACCAATGGCCTTTTCTGTGCACCATCTCCTGTACGAACCGTCGCAACACGAGCTACCCCATCATTGCCAGGGTGAAGCTCAATTATTCTGCCAATAAGCCATTTTGTTGGTGGTAAATTATCAGTTTTTATAACCACCATAGTGCCTATTTGGGCTGTGGGAAAATTGGGTTCCAACCATTTTCCTCTTTGCTGCAAGGTATGTAAATACTCACGGCGCCATCTGGACCAGAAATCCTGATGCAATCTCTGCAAGAGTTGATATCGATCCAGTTTATTGAGTTTTAAGTGAGATAGGTCTGGATCAGGTAAGGCTGATATTGGCTCAAGCGTTAAAAAATGTCCGGGGGTTAGTACCGAGCAATCATTAGAATCTGAACTCATTGGACATAAAGGCCGCGAATTAAGCAGCGCTTCTATTTGTACTAATATCGTGTAAAGTTCTTCGAACGTTAAAACTTGATTTCCGATTACGCGTTTTAAATGTGTTTTGGTAGACTTCACCCCTGCTTCGGCCAAACCCGAGAAATGAGGGCTCGAAGGAGGGTTGAAATGCCACTCAATATGTTCTGTCTCGGCTACGGATTTGAGCATATTAACTATTTGTTTATGAGCGCCGACAAAATTCGTACCACAATCCGAATACAATTTTGAGCAGCGACCACGACGCGACATAAATCGTCTGAAAGCACATAGAAATGATTCGCTTGATAAGTCGCTCGCAAGTTCAAGGTGTATAGCCTTGGTCGCGAAACACACAAAAACACAAATATATGACTTAAACGTTTTACTATTGCGTACTTTTGAGGTTTTTGTGATAAAAGGGCCGGCGTAGTCTACGGCTACACAAGAAAATGGTTTGATCTGTGATATACGCAACTTAGGTAGGTCACCCATTCTTGGTTGATACGGCTGTGGGTTTAAGCGCCAACATTTAAGGCATTTGGAAGTAACGTTTCGAATAGCTCGTTTGGGCGCCAAAATCCAGAAATGTTGTGATAACAAGAAATGTAAAGTTTGATTACCAGGATGCATATGAATTTTGTGAAAATGATCAACAATTAAAAATGTTAATCGACTATTCCGTGGAAGAAGCGCAGGATGCTTTTGATCATAAGATAGCTCAGAATTTTTTATACGACCTCCGACGCGTAAAGTATGGTTTGTGTCGATAAATACTCCGAGTTTTTTAAGTGGTTTCGAAATTGGTCGATTTAATTTCATATTTTCGATATCTTCTAAAAAGAATTGAGACTGAACAAATTTTACCAACAAAAGCGTGGATTCGTGTAGTTCAGAAAGGGTAAATGGTTCGGTTCTCCGATCTTGCTTATTTTTAATATTGAAAATAAATCGTGAAATATAGGAAATTAATCTCTGTAATTTTGAAAATGATGAAGAGTTTTGTATTAGTTGTTCAATTAAATTATTATCAGGAGAAAATGTAACGAACGTAAATTTTCGTTCTTCCGCATAGGCGTCAACAGAACGAGATATCTGAAAATCTTTTATTGGCCAACACTCCTGAGGACGTGATAGCCAGCTAGGGCCCGACCACCAGAGCTCATTGTGCATGAGTTCCGATGGTAAGAGTCCGCGTGAAGCACAATCGCTTGGATTGCTTTTAGTATCAATGTGATGCCATAGATCCGAGGAAAGCTTTTCTTGAATTCTGGCAACTCTATTGCTGACAAAAGTTTTCCATTTATAGGCTGGGCTTTTAATCCAAGTGAGTGCTATTGTAGAATCTGACCATGCATAAATTTTTGAAAACGTTATTTTATGTTGAAATGTTTTTAAGATATAAGTGACAAGATCGGCTAGTAAAACGGCTGCGATTAATTCCATGCGCGGTATAGAAATAGATTTAAGCGGAGCGACTTTAGATTTAGAGATTACTAGAAATGTTTTTGTTTCAGTTTGGTTGAAAACGCGAAAATAAATTACGGATGCGTATGCCTTTAGCGAAGCATCGCAAAAGGCATGTAGCTCACATGTAGGGAAATTCTGGACAGGTAAAAGACGCGGAATTCTTAATTCTGAAAGATAAGACAATTCAGATTTTAATTGATTCCAGCGATCGCACACGTGACCGGGAGGTTCCTCATCCCAATCTAACCCCAGACACCATAAGGTTTGCATAAAACATTTTGCAAAAACTGTGACTGGAGCTACAAAACCTAAGGGATCATAAATACGAGCAATCTCAGATAATATATTACGTTCAGTGCAATTTTTGTCAATTGGGTTGACCTTATAACAAAATATGTCGCTATGCGGAAGCCACTGAAGTCCCAAAATTTTGACTGCGTCATCATTTGAACCAAATTTTATTGATTTTAAATTTTGTTTGATCTCTGGGATATCATTTAGCAAATCACTTGAATTACTAGCCCACTTGCCTAGCTCAAAACCACCGGATTTTAGAATACCGATCAACTGATTTCGTAATTCTTTTGCGACATCGAGTGCGCATGCGCCAGTGGCAATGTCATCTATAAAAATTGAATTCTCTAAAATGCTAGCGCCAAGCGGGTAACGATCTCGTTCATCATGTGCTAGCTGAATGATTGTTCTATTTGCAAGAAATGGCGAACAAGCTAATCCAAAAATAACGCGATTGAACATATATTCCTTTAGCGGTTCCGATTTTGAAAATCTCCATAAAATACGTTGAAACGTTTGATGTTTCTCTGAAACTTTAATTTGCATAAACATGCTCTTTATATCACAGGTGAACACTATATTGTGAATACGAAAATTTAATAAAAGCTGTGCTATATCGCTCTGCAATTTTTGACCAATTAATAACGTATCATTAAGCGAAAAGCCATTTTTCATTTTAGCAGAAGCGTCGTACACTAACCGAAATTTTTCCGGTTTAATAACGCAGTGATGCGGTATATAGAAGCCATTTTTGGGTTTTAAAGCTTGCGGTACTAATACTAGATAGTTAGCATCGAGATATTCTTTTATAATTTTTGAATACTCATAGTATAAAGTTGTGTTAGACATCAGTCGTTTTTCTAAAGAATTAAATCTGTGGGTTGCGATTGCACGCGAGTCTTGTACATTGAAAATGGGTTCTAGATTGTCTAAAATACTATCAGAATTTTTGAAAGGTAATTCAACAGTGTAGCGACCCGTCTTGTCGCGAGTATGTGTTTTTTGGTAAATTGCTTCGCACAGATTTTCTTCCGGCGATGTAAAATGTATTTTCGGTAATTCTTCTATATCCCAAAATCGTTTTATCGTGTCATTAAGCGAGAATAGATCATTTTGAGTATTAGAAAAAAGGGAAGTAGAAGAGGCGGGCGTTTCTTGCGTAAACTTCCCCATAACAATCCACCCAAAAATTGTGTTGATAGCTACTGGTTCGTTAATGTTACCAGCAACACGACCATCTAATAAAATATGTGGAAATACCTCGGCTCCGAGCAACATGTCTATAGAACTAGTCTGCGTAAAATTTGGGTCCGCTAAATTGAGTTGCAAAAAATGAGACCAGTTCATATTTAATATAAGTTGAGGTGGCATATCTGGACACAATTTTTGTAAAATAAATGCCTCAATTTTTATTATAGGTTTAGATGCTGTAATAGGTTTTATAGAACACTTAATACTCCCTTGATTAGTGGTTTCTTGCATATTGTTTAAACCTTGAATGTTTAACGAAGAAATAAAACGCGGTAAGCCAAGTCTTTTGGCGCATTTTTGAGTAATGTAATTTGTTTGCGAGCCGCAATCTATTAAAACTCTCACCGGTTGATACATCCCATACGTGTCTAAAACATGCACAACTGCCGTTGATAGCAGTACGCTAGAGTGAGATGAACCCACTCCACAAAATTTTGGATCTGAAGGCGGCGCGCGATTATTAGAATGTAATGCCGCGTTCGAAATCCGATGCGTATCGTTTAGCGACATTTGAGCATTTTGAGCCTGCGAATTTGTGACTGCCAATTGTGCGGCAGAGATTTCACCATGATTCGGGGTTCCAGAGGCGTCGTAAGCAGGATTAGTTATCGAAAACGGATTTTGATTTGGCGGGAAATGCAACAAAGAATGATGTTTGCTATTACAAATGCGGCAAGTTGATTGCGAATTACAATTATCTGTTAGATGTCTGTCGCTAAGACAATTGATACACCATTTATTTGATTTAGCAATATTTAAACGATCATGCGGTGATTTATTTTGAAATTTAAAGCATTTATAAATAAAGTGGTTATTTGCTTTACAAAATACACAATTTGTTTTATCAGTTTTTCCAAAAAGTCCAGTGGTATCTTGCGGCTTACGTGTTGGTGACCTAAGAAAATTCATGTTATTGTTCTGCTTGAAAGGAGGATATTTTTGCCCCTTGAAACTGGATGAAAATTCTACCGTCTCTAAAGCGTTACAGTGATTTAAGACAAAATCTCTTAACTCCTCATACGTAGGGATTTGAGTTTTAACTTCTATCTCGAATTTAGTAAGAATTTCAGAATCTAAATGTTTAGAAAGCATGTAGAACAGCAAAAAATCCCAGTTTTCAATTTTGAAACCCATATTTTTAAGTGCAGATATATTTTTGTTAAAAATATCCATGAGATAGCGTAAACATTTTAAACTCTTGGAGTTTGTAACAATAGGTGCATTGTCAATTGTCTGCAAATGAGCAAATGATATTAATCTAGGTTTATCATAACGATCAGTTAGTGATTTTAAGGCGGTATTATAGTTTTGAGCGGATAATGAAGTACATTGAATTAATGATAAAGCGGGCCCTTGTAGAAAGGAGACAAGATAATTGTATTTCTCAATATCACTAAGTGACGTATTTTGATCAACTAGAGTGCGAAAAACTTCAATAAAGGGTCTGAAGGATTTTATTTCACCTGAAAATTTAGGAATCTCTATTTTTGGCAGTCTTGCGTTTGGCTTATTACTATTACTAATTAAAGGAGGTTGCACCACAGGAATCGCGTCAGTAAGTTTACATAAATTGGTATGAATTACAATAATAAGGGCAACATCGAATTCAAATGTTTTTCTCACGTCTTCTTCAGCAGGCAAATCACCATCCTCGGCAAGTGCTATAAGACTTAAAATATTTTGGTGATGACCTTTAAAGACATTTCTAATGGAATCAATGTTTATATACATAGCTTTAAATTGAGGAATATTATTTTTGTCTTCCTGTGCGCTTTGTGCAATGTCCTTTAATTCATTAATTTGGTTAATGCACATTTGACGTAAAGCTTTGTACTGCTTTAATTTGTTAGCGCTTGAGCTCATCTTGAATTAAAGTAAGAATAGCGTATCGTACTCGTACAAAGGAGAGGAACACAATGATACACCACTAGTCAAATGCGGTACTGAATATAGAACAAGATATTTGCTTATTGAGTGACCTTGAAAATACTCTAACTCAGATTATCAAAACTGATAAGCGATACGTTAATTCTGGGTGTAAATAATTTTGGTATAGTTTATTTTATTTTTTGCTAGTGGAAAAATGAGAATGTCGACAATCCAGTTAAGAAATAAATGATTCTATACCTTATAAGTATATTTGTATAAATGTGGACTGTAAAGGCGTTTATAAATGAGATTTGAAATGAATTTTTCAAAATATGAAAGGAAAAGGCACTAATTAAATTTAAATAATCCGGCTCGAAGGACCATGTTTATTGTTGATATAGAATCGACGGCAGTTGAGTCACTCACCTGA
>JAEQML010081340.1:0-11248 GCA_016904865.1 Pissodes strobi
AGTCTGAGGCCGATGCATCCAGTGGAAGCGGCCCTAGGTGGTAGATGCATACGCCTACTCGCATCGTCCGGTGAAAGACCATTCCACTAGAACTGGAAGGCGCTAAGTGGTTTTCCCGAATCACGTTCCGTTTCCGCGCTGGTGGTTCCGGGCTCCACAGTAGGAATATAATATGGACATGATGGTGCTTCCAGGATCAAAATATTCCGGAGGTAAACTCACCGGCCATTCGGATCTCCGGGCGCTGGATGGCCCTGGGAGCCCTTCATTCCGCATTTCACAGACAGCAAAGATACCGAACCAATTTAGAATTGATTTCTGCAACATAAGAGGCCTAAATACAAACATAAATTCGGTACACCAACATCTACAGGCAAATAGATCACACATACTAGCCCTTACAGAAACACAAGTATGTTCTACAACAACAACAGTGAACTACCCTTATCCTGGTTACGACTTACATACCCGATTTAGACATAAGCTCGGAATGTGCCTTTTTGTCCGAAGCGACCTTTCATGCCACCGAGAGGAAACCATATACATAATACGTATATGGAGGAAACCATATACATATAAAAGAATATACCGCTAGTGCCCCATTAACACAATGAGTGGTATTTGAAGCAAAGACAGAGAGAGAGGCATATTAAGACCGCATAAGTTTATCCTTCCGTGTTAGCAAATCCCTTTTGCGCATACTCGAAATTCTCTATTTTCATTGGTTTGCTGTCGAAAGTGCCGATGTCAGTCGGAAACGCCCAAACGCGTCAAAGACTTCAAACTTCAAATCAAAGAGGAATAGTTTATTTTGTGGTCAAGTCGACATTTTGATTTTATTATTTTATTTTATCAAATATTCTGTTATTGTTTCTGATTCTTATCATTATCCGCTATTGCTTGTATGCACTCAATGAAATATACAATTCATTGTAAAATGGGCCGTAATAAACATTGTTTTTTTTGTGGTGCAATGAAGAAAGAAGCAAGCAAGTAAACAATGACATAGGTATGTAGATTTTGTTATTTTTAAAAGAAATCATCACAAATTGTAATTATAGTTTATAGTTACTTATGTAAAACATATTTTGGTTTTTTAGGATTCCCAAAAATCCTAGAACACGCCAATTTGGTTGGACTTTTGTAATTTGGACGAGACAAGATTACAAGATGATGCTTCTACCGTACAAATATGTTCTCGGTATTTTATTCCTACTTATGTCGATTCCGAAGCTAAAGAATTGGGATACAAATTAGTATTGAAGCCTGAAAGTGTTCCATCAATCTTAAAGTCTCATCATTCATCTACCTCAAACGTGTCAGGGAAACGTAACGTAGTAGAAATAGGAATTGAAACTGAAATGGTGCCTAGTGCATGTAAGTATTCTGTTACAATATCAATATTTTTAAAATATGCTAGGTATCGCAATATAAAAATTTCAATATACAGGACTGAACAAATTTAAATATTAATGAATTGGTGGGAAATTTATAATGCTATATGTTATGTCCAAGAAACAAAATACATGTTGAAAAATTATGCCTCTATAGATCAGTCTATGCTCAAAAGTTAGCGTGGCGCCTTATGGCAATGCTTTTCTTATGGGGAATAATGGTGCATTGTTGCAGACTCAGGCACCTTTTACTAACCTATGACACTACGATAAAATAAATATACTTACCCTCCTTAGTTCTCCATACCACGCTAACTCTTGAGCGTGGACTGATCTATAGGATATTTAGAGTGCAATTATATCTATATCTATTTTGTTTTTAGCCCAACACATGATGGATCCATGCTCATCTGGCACAGTCAGTTCTCTTATTGAAGTAGTACAAGCTTGAGGAAGAAACTCCCACAAAAAAAAATTTGGTGAACCAAGATATGTTGGCGAAGTTAACTCGCCACATTTATTGATGCACTGTGTCCTATCATGTTGCATATGTTTTAATGTAATTTATTAGAAATAAAGAATGTTTATTATTATGATTAAAAGTCATTATACCCAGTGTTTATAGAAACAAATTGTTTTGGTAAGGCTAATAGGAGTAAATATTAAATTTGTTAGTTTGCTGTTTATAACAATACACATTTACGTAAGCACACTACTGTGTCTTCTGAAACTAGTAGATACTCTATACATAAAGTAAAACCCGATTTTATTTCTGAAAATATTGAAGTGTAAAGCAGCATTTAAAATATAGTTTATTGCAGGAGATTCCCATACATCATAGGTACATCAGCCAACGACTAAAAACTAGAAGTTTGATAGCATTAAGTAGCTGGCACAGTCAAATAGTATTGAGACATTTGTAATTCTAGAGCATTTATTTACATAGGAAAGATAGCGATACCTACTAGATAATAATTTAGATCTAACAGAGATTTACGACGCTACATTCAAAAATTGAGCAAATGTAGTCGAAGACTTCCTAAAATAATCACTACTCTTAATTGTTCTTTCTGGCAAAAATTGTTATTTTACATTTTTCCTTTTATTCAAACCATCTTATTACTCGTATAGGTAATTACGTTGCTCTTGTATTTTTGTTTTTCACCTGAAACAATTGCAAAAAAGAAACACTAGGCATTAGAAATTTATTTAAAGGTACATCTTACAAACACTGCACGTAATTACATGTAAGAGCCCTCTACTATCTGTACTAAAGAAAATATATAGATATATTTAATACTACGTACTAAAACAATACACATTTTAAAAGTGGCAGGATCACGTTTGTCGGATTGACGTAAATTTAAACTTCAAATAATGCCGCTCACAGCCTGAAACTGCTATTGGATAGAGCTGGATTTAAAATAACCAATTGAAAGTCCCAATTTCGCCCATGCGCATTGATGACTTGCTTAACATGAAGGACGGACTTATGTAGGATTTGTATCTCTATCCTTCATATGTTTGCTTCAAATCGCTGACACAGCACGCCATATATTCTTTTATACGTATATGGAGGAAACACTCGAACCGAACAACCTTGACGTCATGTGGCTCAAGTTCACCGCCAAGGGATTAACCAAGTTTATATGTTGTCTCTATCGCCCTCCGAGCGATAGAGCCTACCAAAGCTTTTTTTCAACATTAGCTACCACTTTTGACTCAATATAGGTTGATCACCCCAGTTCAGAAATAATCGTTCTGGGAGACTTCAATGTGTTGTGGGCATCAACAAACATCACAACAAGACCGACAACGAAGGCAGAGAGGCTGAAGCATTCGCCATCAGCTGCGGGCTTACTCAAATTGTAGACGAACCAACTCGAATCTCAGAGAGGGGCGAATTCACCGCCCTCCTGGATCTTTTTCTAACCACCAATCCTGACCAGTACACAGTTACAGTTGGTCCGCCATTAGGTACTTCCGACCACAAACTTATTACAACGGTTTCCCAGCAAACAATTTCTCATCGGCCGTTACCCGGCCGTATGTCGTAATGCCGACATGATTTGCTCTTCCCGCTGCTGGCATACGGTGTTGGCCCTGTTCGTATATGCACCCGCGGCAGGCAGTATTTAGCAGGACATTTTGCCGGAGATTTTAAGATACTAACCGGATCAGCCCGATAGCGGCAAGCTGAAGTTAGCTTTTACTTGCCGGTTGACTACCGTATATGTTAAGCTACCGTCTATCGACTTCTAAACGATGCAGAATAAACAGGATTGCCCTTGGTGGTGAAATGCTCATCGAAAAGAAAATAATAACAGCTGCCTTGGCCAAGGAATATATTAGTTATTTAAATTTAATTTTTTTAAGACGTCGGGAAACATAATAAATTATAATTTTTATTTGAAATAGTATAAATATATCTAGCCCTGCACTATAAGTACATGAATGTGTGAACACATTGGCATTTTGAATTAAATAGTTAATATATTCCTTGGCCAAGAGAGTTCTGTTACTTATTCTTTTCCTCTTGAAAATCAATCTGAAAGTAAATTATTGGCAATCACGCATATGAATTTGAAAAAAAAAATCACAAATAGAGTAAGTGACAGATTACTGAAATATTTCAGCTTTTTTATGTTGAGTCCTTTTCATTGACACTCCACGTAGAAAAATAAAAAAGTTAATTGTGTAGTTTTATTCATAAAGCTGCATTAGGTTCATTACACTATTGAAACGTGAGAAACAACAGGTAGGTTCAAATACCAAAACACTTTTATATGTTTTACTCTCAAAAAATAAATGATTCGTTATATCTATTATATATACTAATATAAAAAAATTATATATATTTTTCAGTCAAAGTATGTCCACATCCGCGCTCTAGTTATCACCGAAAAATTATGTATTCTACAATTTTGGAAACATAATCTCGCAAATAAAGTAATAAGCGTTGAAAATATTGGATAAATAGTGCTTATATACCTATTTGCACTTTTAAACTAGAATCTGGTGTCAGGCCCTGATAATTAAAAACTAAGATAAGAGAAAAATACGTAAAACAAAATAATGTATATACATTATATTAATGTTATGTACTCCATCTATTATTAAAGTTATTACAATACAGTTTAACTTTAACTTGTGTAGACACTTTTTGTGTTAATGCATGATGAACATCATCAAACTATTATTAGTGATAATTTAAATACAAAAGTTACAAAGTATATAATGTTGGTACAAAAACTAACAAAAATAGAATATAAAATAATTTAAGTTGTTTTGATATTGCTTCGTCGTGTCTTCCCCCATCCCTGAAATTAAATGAAAATTATAATCCCGAGCAGAGCTATATAAAAAAAGTAAGAGGTATTAAATTATTCAAAAAAGGAAAGACTTACAGATTTTTTAAATACTTCTTTTTCAGACAATTCGTGGTTGAACCTGATTAATCCTTCAATGATGTCTATTTTTTAAAACTCAAAACTCATTTCATCACCTATAGATGAGGCTCCTGCATTATTGGTTGCAATCAAATACTTTATATCAGTTTTCATTAGCTCCAATCTTGTTAGTATCTCGTTCATGAAAACTAAAAAATAACATTTTATTAAAATAGAATCATCATAAATAAATTTAAAATAAAAATTGAGGGAAGTAGGATCCGCTTACTACAATACATAATAATTATAAAAAGCTTAATTTTTTTTTTATTATCATATTTTAAATAATATTTATCAATAGGTATGTGGAAAATAAATATTGATCCATTGTTATCCACTTACACAAGCTTTTTTACAACAAGTTGTACCTTCTGGAATTTGCTCAAGTTGACTTTGTGAGCTCTGTGTACCTTAAAAGGAGTACTTTTTATACCCTGTATTGGTTTTAGGACTTTTAGGGTTTGCAATGTCTGCATTGAGTCAGTGTGCAACAGTGTCCTTGGTGGAATCCTACCTAGGTAGGTATGCTTATAATAAAACACATAGAATTCCTAATTACTGATCACCAGATTTTTTTTTGTTCAGTTCCGGATGATCCATATGTCTAGATAATACTGAATACTGAATTTTTTTTAATTTTGTCACTGAAAAAGACCACACAGAAAAATTATATTAGAATGATGGCGAGGTCAGCTCCTTGGAAACTGGCTCCTAACATGTATCTATTGCACGGCTGACACAATCTACTTAAAATCGATTTTTCTATTAGTTTTGGGTAGCTCCGGTTTAGTTCTGTAAAAACGCTATTTCAAGGGAGCAAACCAAAGACAGGGTCTTGTGACATATAGGTATCTACGATTTCGCGATTTTTTTTCTTTTCATTAGAAAGGGGGTGTCCTATAGAGTAGTTTAAGCCAAAAAAATCGGAGGATCCGCGAAATTTGAGCCGAAAAAATGACCCCAAAGTTCGAGTTTTGACACAAATTTTCAGCACCACTTCGCAAAAGCACTAGAAATATAGACAATACACACCTGAAAATCAATTCTCGGGTAAAAATATTAACCAGGAGACATTTGCGTAGAACGAGAGGCTTTCGTTTTGTCCCGGTCCTAATTTAAGACGACCCATAGCCCCATGAAACAAAATAAAAGTTTATTTGTAATTATAATTGAAAGCTAAGCATCCCCCTTTTCACTGTCAAATGTCACAAGGAAGAAGGCACACTGTTGCCAGACGTTTGACACTGAAAAGATCTGGGATCAACTTTCGCTTAGCTGAAATGAGAAGAAATATTTGTTTATTTAGTATAGAGCAACCTCCCCAAATGCAAAATCATAAATTTTTTTTCGATTTTCATTTTTTCGACTCTAGAATAACTGAAATCAGTTACACGAAAACATGTTTCTGTTTTACATTATAAATATTTTTCTAAACATAATACCTCAAAAAACTTCTTGCGGAAATAAGTCATTTTCATTTTTTGAGTTAGTTTGGGTTAGTTTAGGTTAGTTTGGGTTAGTTTCGTCTCGTTTAAGCCGGCACGCACTTGCGTGAAGAAAGGCTTGCGCGAAGCGCAAGCCTTTCTTCAGGCAAGCCTAGCCGAAACAATTTCGGTTAGCTTGGGTTAGATTTGGTTAGTTTGGGTTAGCTTTGGTTAGTTTGGGTTAGTTTCGTCTCGTTTAAGCCAGTATGCACTTGCGCGAAGAAAGGCTTGCGCGAAGCGCAAGCCTTTCTTCACGCAAGCCTAGGCGAAACAATTTCGGTTAGCTTGGGTTAGATTTGGGTTATGAATATTTCACTTCACGCATGACCTCCGGTCGGTCCGGGGCTCAACAAAAGGAAAAGTGCTAACCCATGGCATACCCAAAATCGGCTGAAATGCGCCACTTTTGGCAACACTGTACCGGGCCTTTGGCGTCCGTTACAAAAATTTTATTATATCCCCCGTTCAATTTCCTTATTTTCACGTTCCACCTGAGAAAGTAGTAGAGGCACTTTGTCCGTTCTACGTCAATTAACCTCAAAACTCGAACTTTGGGGGCTTTTTTTCGGCTCAAATGTGGGGGATCCTCCGATTTTTTTAGCTTAAACTACCCTATAGGACACCCCCTTTCTAGTGAAAAAAAAATTATTCGTGAAATCGTAGATACCTATACGTCACAAGACCCCAAAGACATTTTATATGTCTTTGGAGCAAACATTTTAGTAGCTAGCTTCTAATTTAAAGGAGCACAATGATGGTTATGTATAAAAAGTATGATGCATAATAATTATTAGAGAATATAAGAATGTTCTTGATTTTAAATAATAAATACATATGTACTAAAAAACTTACCCTATTAATGTGAATTATGCCTACTCAAACCGAAACGCCCTGGAAACGACAAATTTTATCGGAGAATCGAAAATTTATGCCTGCTGCCTGGAGGTTGACGGCCATTTCGTATTCGTCATAGATAAATATATATAGGGGGTATTCGTTTTCTCAACTTGTCAAATTGTCATACTTCCAACAATGGTCGTCACTCCTAAACGCGCCACCGACAAAAACTGGCGCCAATTTCAAAATAGTATTCTCAATCGGGTTGCCGGCTACACACCGATTTTGGTAAGACGCTCGAATTTACACCCGTTTATACCACACGCCTAATCGGCATACCCGCAATTTGCCCGATGGGGGAAGTAGGAGAATCGCCGATGCCAGCAGTTTTCAGTTGCTGCCGGCTTTCGGCCGATTGTTTACCGATATACATTGTTTGCTGGGTTGTGAATTGCTACTCATACAGAAGGATCCACCATTATTGCCTCGCAAAATCTGGCATTACAATTCTGCAAACTGGGACGATCTGAGGGAGTTCTATCTAGATTTTCCTTGGCTCGACGTCTGCTTTGGCGCTGACGACCCGTCAGTCTGCTGCGAAAAGATCACGCAAGTAATCTCCTCAGGAATGGAAGCATACATCCCAAATTCCATCAAGTTACCATCAAAAGGAAAGCCCTGGTTCGACAAAAGATGCGAAAGAGCTGTGGGTAGGAAACAGCAAGCCTACAAGTACTGGCAGCAAAATCAGACCGCTGAAAATCGCAATTATTTTGTCGAAGCGAGAAACGAATGAAAGCGTGTTATCGACGAAACTAAGAACAAACACAATCAAAGGATCAGGAATAAACTTTTACAATGCCCCAGTGGCTCCAGGAATTTCTGGTCGGTAGCAAAGGCAGTAAGTAACAACTTTACAAAAACGTCTCTCCCACCTTTGACGGACGAACGTGGCATCACGGCGACTACAGCCAGGGAAAAAGCAAACATGCTCGCCAAAATGTTTTCTTCGCACTCTACCTTAGACGTCCCCCAAGGCAAGACTCTCCCCACCTTATCGAACATCAATACTACCATGGCAGAAGTCAAATTTCATCACCGTGATATTCGTAAAATCCTTAAAAATCTAGATACGCAAAAGGCATCAGGACCGGACGGAATACCTGCCATCGTGTTAAAGAACTGCGCCAACGAACTAACACCCGTTTTTTCCAGGCTTTTTTCTCTGTCTTACGGAAAAGGGATTTACCCATCTTCTTGGAAAGTCGCTCGAGTGCAACCTGTTCCAAAAAAAGGCAAGAAAACCACGCCCTTAAACTATCGTCCAATTGCCTTGCTTCCAATAATCTCCAAAGTCATGGAACGTGTAGTCAATCAGCAACTGCTCAAGTACCTCGAGAACAACAAAATAATCAGCGATAATCAATACGGCTTTCGCAAAGAGAGATCGACAGGAGATATATTGGCCTATGTCACTCATATATGGAGTAGGGCAATTGAGAACTACGGAGAGTCTCGAGCGATTGCGTTGGATATTTCAAAGGCATTCGACAGAGTTTGGCATGACGGACTGCTCAACAAACTACCGTCATTCGGACTGCCAGCCTCTCTCTGCAGCTGGCTTGCCAGTTTCCTTAAGAGCCGATCTCTGCACGTTGCAGTCGATGGACACATCTCGGACACATTCACCATCAACGCGGGCGTGCCTCAGGGCGCAATACTTTCACCAACTCTGTTCCTCATCTATATTAATGACCTGCTGACCGAAACAAATAATCCTGTTTACAGTTTTGCAGATGACAGTACCCTTGTCTCCCACTTTAGATCAGAAAAACCCTTACCAGCGACTGAGACTCATCACCGCAGACAGGAGCAGATTACAGCAATTAATCAAGACCTGGAGAAAGCTCAAACTTGGGGCGACCGAAATTTGGTCCAGTTCAATGCAGCAAAGACCCAAGCAGCCACGTTTACCAAGAGGGCCAATACAGCGGGCCCTGACATTATTATGGCAGGGTCGACCATTCCTTCATTCTCGTCAATCGGACTGCTGGGTATCTCGGTCAACAGCAATATGTCCTGGCATGACCACGTTGCTAACATCGCAAAATCAGCCTCCCAGAAGCTTGGTGCGCTATTTCGCAACAAAAAACTCTATACACCGCAGCAGTTGCTCTTGCTCTACAAAGCGCAAATAAGACCGTGCTTAGAATATTGCTCACATATCTGGGGTGCCGCACCAAAGCACACCCTAAAGCTGCTGGATTCCATACAGAAGAGAGCAGTGCGTCTCGTCGGCGACCCGGAGTTGACCCGGAATCTAGATAGTCTGGAACACCGCAGACATGTAGCCGAGATATCTCTGTTTTACAGATACTTTCACGGCAGATGTTCCCAGGATTTGGCCCGCCTCATCCCGCCCCTGGCAGCTCCTGTCAGACAGTCACGACAGACGGCAAGAGCGCACCAGTTCGTCGTACAACTGGAAACTCCTAGAACATCGCTTTACAAGAACTCCTTTGTCTGGCGCACTGCATCACTGTGGAACTCACTCCCAGAACATCTGTTTCCCACTAATTACAACTTACAAATATTCAAGAGCCGTGTCAATCAACATCTTCGCACACACACCGCTCGTCGAGCGCCATAGGGTCTCCCTTTAGTGTGTGTGCCACTGCCATAAAAAAAAATCGAGAAGCAACAGTAAGATATTCAATTTAATTAGCTAGTTTTTTAAACTGCCACTTGAGTCACTGTAATCACGCCCCGGATACAGTGACTTTCTTGTATAAACTTACTGTAGCCCCGGACAATATATTTATCTATGGCCCCGGAAGTATGTGGATAAATTGTCTAAACTGCGACGTAGAGGCCATAGATAGAATATATATAAAGTAGAGGCAAATCTCATGCGATAGGTGATGTCAATTCAGGTTTTAAATCGAATATGCAGTTAGAAATATTAATAATTTTGGCCAGCCTTTATTCAACATTTTTTTTTTAAGAGGAATAACACAACATTGCGCTAACCGCTAACGTATGAGGCAAAATCATGATGCCTCTATCTATGGCTTTAAACCTTTAAACTAAGTGTAAATATCTAATAACAATTATTTTAAGGTTTAATAACTTTAGTTAGGTAGTAGGTTTAAATGAAAACATAGGGATCCTTTTGCTTTGGATAAAAAAAAATATGTGTCTCGATCACCTTTACAAGTACACACCTGAAGTGAAATTTCTGAAATAGACATTATACTCGACGCGCCGAACAGATTCACCAAACACGGAAAACACGGATACAATAAATCTTATTTTATGATTCCATTCATTCCAAACATACACTGTGGGCAAAATTAAATTGGAACCCTCTTTAATGCTTAATAACTTTTTTATTTTCGAATGATTGTTTATCATTTTTCGATATGTTACTGTATTGGGATTAAGAAGAACTTTGCAAAGATGATAGACTCCAGTGACGTACAAAAAAGGGAGTATTTTTTTTAACCAATGTATTTCAGGTCGTTGCGAAAGTCGGCCAAATGAAATAAAGATGTAAAAATGGGCAAATAATATTTGAAAGGGTTCGGAATAATTACCATTAAGAAACCAGGTCAATAGAAACAAAATTAAAATTGATACTTTAATTTTGATAATCCCGGGTAGGCCAAGTTAAATTGGATCCTTTTTTAATGCTTAATGACCTTTTATTTTCAAAGGATTTTTTATCATTTTTGGATATGTTATGGCCGAAGGTATTGGAATTAAAAATTACTTTGCAAAGACGGTCTACTTCAGTGGCGCACAGAAAAGGGGGTATTTTTCAAAACCAATGAATTTCAGGTTGTTGCAAAAATCGGCCAAATCAAATAAAGATGTAGAAATGGGCAAAAAAGATTTGAAAGGGTTCGGAATATTGACCATTAAAAAAGTAGGTCAACACAAACAAAAATAAAAATTGATACTTTAACTTTGGAAAAACCATGTCTTGTGGGCCAAGTAAAATTGTATATTTTTTATTGCTTAATGACCATTTATTTTCAAAGTATTTTTTATAATTTTTGGATATGTCATGGTCTTAAATATT
>JAEQML010081343.1:0-11246 GCA_016904865.1 Pissodes strobi
AAAAAAACCGGGACATGTTGAACTATGAAAATGTGTTTACTAACCAATTCATAGGGTACATGTTATATGAAGAAAATATGAAAAATTTTTGTCTAATCGATACCGGATTACCAAAATTTCGCGAAAAATCGTTGAACATATAAGAAAAGAAAAAATACTTTATTTAACTTTATTATGGCTTTTTCTTCTACAAGATGGCAGCCTCAGATCTTGCATCTTACATTTGGGCTAACTTCGTTTTTTTTTTAAATACGGATCTGGATCTATTTGGAAATCTTTTATCCTCAAAAAAATATATTTAATTATGTTTCAATTTTATTCGGACGTTCCGTTTTTCAAATGTAAATCAATACGGTTAAATATGCCTTTATTATTACTGAAATGATTAAGGGACAAACGATAGGAGATACGGATTTTGATTGATTTACCCGGAACAAATGCCTAAGACAAATTTAATTAAGTTTTAATCGAACCCAAAATTACATTACATTTACATTTAAAAACTGTAGTATAAACATAATGAGTCCCATTTCTTATTGGTTTTTGTCATATTTATACTGCCAAAATACGGAACATCAGCTGTCCCGGCGGAATAATTAAATTTATGGCAAAAATACGAGACGTCCCGAAAAATACGAGCAACCCATGATGACAGAAATCCCTGAATTTGTTCGATAATAGTAAAGTAAAAGCACGCGGCAGTATTTGTGACCTTTACCTTCTTTAGAAGGTTTATAAGTATAGGACATTTTATATACATATTTTGTAACAAAACATTATTGTTTCTCTAATTTTTTCTTATTATTCTGTTTTTGTTGTTTCAGTTTACCTAACAGGCCTGAAATAAATAAAAAAAGAAAGAAGATAATATGCTTATTTTAGTTAAGGCTGATAATAGAGTTTTTAACTACAAAAATCGAAATAAATAGTCTCTTTGCGTAGTTTGCATTAGAAGTAAGCGAAAATAAAGTTTTCCTCAATTAAGTATAGAAGTAATATATTTTTGTCAAAATAAGGAATGCGCCAGATAATATAGCAACTTTGACTTTGCCCCCTATACGTCCCTGGAGCCCTTGATTTCGTTTCTAGAACTAAAATTCGTTATATTTGTTGTGTATGATAAATTACTTCTTATTCATGTGTTATAATACCTTCCCTTACCTTAGTTCAGGTGGATCGTTTACTGCGGACGATGGAGGGGCTGAAATTTAAAACAATCAAAGTGTCATTATTTATTCGATATGACATTCATATCACATAATATATTATAATTATTATGTAATGTGGTACAGGACGAAAGCTTGGCAAGGGAGGATGGACAGTTACGGTCCAATAACTGTATAAATGTTGTGTAGGTAAAAAGAGGATATCAAAGGCCGAGCATAACAAAAAAAATTGAGCGAGTTTACTAGTACTCGAGACACTGTGTAAACATATCCTATATCCACATCATCAACATGAAACTCTAATGCCAATGCCACCTTAGACCGCGCGGCGCCTAAATACAGGCAACCACTTCTTTGGAATTGGTTGCCTATATTCTGGCGTTAGAAAGAACCTAATCACTGCGCATAGTTATGAGGTCACATCCGCTTTCACACTTCGTCCAACGTCCATTTCCTCGAGTTTTACCTCATACCGATACCGCCGCGTAAGGTGTTTACACATCAAAAGATAAAACTCTACATATTATTAAAAAATTCAAATACTTACTGGAATTGGCCGGTTTCGGCATAACCGTCGGCGGCATGAACACTGATCTGTGCACAGCTCATGCCGCCTTTGGCACGGACAGACCCGGACGCATCTCGATCCCCGGCCACAGAGACAAGGTATGCCTGTGAAAAAAAAAGTATATATATATATATATATATATATGTTATATGAATTTTCCCACGACCTCTATGTCCGAACAATGTCAAGTCGCACGGTTTTGCAATTCGTAGGAAGGCCGCATCAGCGCTTCGTCAGCAGTCCCGACGGAAATCATACGATGCTATTCTCACGACATGAGCACCTTTCTTGATATAAATAGCTTAAGTTTACCATTGTACAGTTAGTTAAGAATAAGTTAAGAATTATACTGTTACTATGTTAGTTTGAATTTTGAATATAAATAATTAAAATAAAGTAACTAAAATATTAAATTTTTTTAAAAAGTGATTTGTGAAATAATCAAGATAACAAATTGGCGCAGTCGCTGTAGGATCTGTCAAACGCTGTCCGAACAGGAAAAGTCCAACTGGTAGCGGCGGATTCCAATCCCTCAACAGAAAGAACCCAAGAAGTCCCCACTCGAAACTGCTACGGAAGAAACACCGAGTGGAACCCCTGGCAGCAGCAACGAGAACACCACGTTTGGAATGAAGTTATTTTTGTGAGTATAGAATCGTCTCGTTTTTATCTCAATTTTGTGCTAAAACTGTTCGATTTTCCAAATATTGCCCAATTTTTCTTATTTTTATCGAAATATTATCCTTGTTACTCTATACGTGAAATCTTTTATTATATTTTTACGTTTAAACTCGCATAAAAATGCCTGCAGGAGAAACTGTTACACTTGAAGTAGAACCTTACAAACTTTCCGAAATTTTTTCCATTGTACCTGAATTCGATGGAGATCAGATCTTTTTAGGTAATTTTATAGATGCGTGCGATTGTGCGTACGATATGGCAACTACGCAACAAAAAGTTTTCCTTGTAATTCATATTAAAAATAAACTCAGAGGTAGAGCAGCCCAACTTGTAAGGTCTCGAGACCCAAATTCTTATTTAGAAATTAAACAGCTCTTGAGCCTACATTTTGGAGACTCTAGGGATCTCTCATCCCTCATACAGGATCTTCAACGCCTTAGGCAACTTCCTAGTGAGTCACCTCTTACATTCTTTAATAGACTCGAAGTTCTCAATGCAAAACTGCATGCTAGTGTTCAAAAATCTCCCCATCTCCGAACAAAAGAGCAAAAAGAAGCTCAAACGAGCCTTATCGAAACAATGGCCCTAAATACATTACTTATAGGACTTGAACCACGTTTAGGACAGCTCATCCGTGCTGGAAACCCTACTTCGCTTTTAGAAGCACAATCCAGAATTCGAAAAGAAATCCAACTCTCCTACCTTGAAAATCAAAAAGTATATAAACCACCACCACCAAAAAATACATTTAATGCTAATCGATCACCACCTCAGCCACAGAAATGTTTGACCTGCGGTAGAATTGGCCACACGGCAATTCAATGTAGACAACAACATGTAAATCGCTCAAATTTTAGCGACAATTCAAACCCCGATTCCCAAAGACTTGCTGATAATAATAATTTCCAAAGGCCAATAAATTCATTCAACTATTCGCCTAACTCTTTTCAACAGAACAGGTGGAATAGTCAGCCACAAAACCATTATAAGTCACATAACACATCAAGTCAAAATCAGCCTCAATTTCGCCCTTCGATATCCCAGAAAAATCCCAATTACCATTCAACCCAACAGAGGGCACATCACGTAAATCTCAATGACTTTTCGTCTGAAACATATCCCGATAATAATGACTATCATGTCGGCAGCTCCGATTATAATTACGAAAATTATTATCAGACAGACGAATGTTCTCCAGAATATTCAACTAATTTACCAAGCACGGACAATTATCAGGATTTTCTCGCACTTTCAATGAACCCTCACCCTCCGGAGAATATCTACCAAGATGTAACATCAGAGATTCAAACTCAAATCCAAACATTAAACTTAGACGACATGAACCCAAATGCGAATTTCCCGGAACAAGCATTTCTTTAAAAAGCCCACTTTTTACGGTGAATTCAAAAAATTTGTATTATATAAATGACGCTTCGAATAGATTTAAACTGCTTATGGACACCGGAGCAGGAATTTCAATTTTTAAGGAAAACACTGTTCAAAATTTTCCGCGACGATATTGCACAGTATATCGACTCTATGAGTTTTGTCGGAAAAAAGTCACGGTAAAAATTCATGACAAATATTTTCTCAACATCAAGAGACCCATGTAAATAAACATCTGATTTTCCATATGTTTGTATCGGTTAGTTGCCCTGGATATAGTACAAATGTCATCTAATAAGTTAATCTTTAGATTTTATAGCATTTTGATTCAGTAGTACTGTAGTACATATTAAAGAGCAAGTTGTTTTTTAAAATAGTTGTGCGTTTCAAACTGGACATGGATATTTCCCTAGAAGGTATTTATTAATAATACGGCTGACTTAAATTTTACTTATATGTTTTTTTAATTTTTTTTAATCTAAAAATATCATTAAAAAGTGGGTATTTTAAAAAGACGATAAAAAAACGTCTGAGTATCGGTTTATAAAGCCTTGATTTTATAAGCATTATTTAGATAATTTAATGCCAAATTAATTATTTTTTTCCGTTTTTGGCGCAAACCCTAGCAAATATAAAAAAAAAAATTCTTTAGATGCATTTTGCGTAATTTCTCGAATTGAATTCTTTGAAACCTGGCAACAATTTTCAAAAATAGAGAAAAATGAAAATATCTATAAATCTCTAGTTATTAAATATGGCCTAGAGAATATACCTGAAAGTGGCATTCGAGAATTTAAAAATAATATTAGATTGTGGTCCTTTAAAATTTTGAATAAATGGACTAGAGTGGGTAAAAAAGTAGATAGGTTTATATCTACATATAAAGATTGGCTTAATGGTGGCGATATTGTTCTGTTGATCGGCAATGAAGAAGACGTCTACCATCCTGCTGGTCTAGGCTTCAATATTTCTCAACGAAATAACGGCCGCCCTGCAAAACCCTTCCGCGATTGTTGTACAAAATCTAAAATAAGCAAAATAAAAGGAATAATAGATAATTATACGTTGGAAGAGATTTTGTTTCCTGCTGAACATTCTCTAAGACTTGTGCGAAATCAACATACTGCAAACGTTATAAAAGATTTAAGCGATGACCTTGAGAGCGCTAAAGAAATAAGACACTCGCAGAAGATTACTTCAAGCCAGAGATGCCTCAGTGGTGACGAGGCATTAGGCCTTTATCTTGATGCAAAATTGACGACCATCAAACTTACTATTATTGATATTATTCATTATTGATTCAAAAATGTGTTCTACATAAAATAAGGTTTACTTTAGGTCTATATTGCGTTATTTTTCGTTTTATTTTTGACATTTTTGTTTAGGTACACGAATTTACAAAACTATTGTTAATTACCAGAATACCTAATACGACATATAAAACGATTATGTTTTTAAATGTTTTTTTTTTCAACCCTATTTCTACAAGTTATCACCATTAGACAGTTATTCAGAACTACGATACGCAATACTATAAGTTTTTATTTGAGTTGGACTTTTTTCCACCAAAACCCATAGGCTCGATATACTGTGCGATGTACTGAAAATGTTACAATTCAAGGTATTACAGATGAAGAACTTTCCATTAATGAATCCACCCTTATTCCTTTTTGCCTTGAAGACCCTCACAAAGTGTACATTTATAATCTTGATATCGATTTCGACGGTATATTAGGGTTAGACTTTTTAGAACATTACGAATGCGTAATCGATTTAAAATCAAACGAACTGGTAACTAATTTTAAAACCATTCCTTTGCATAAAGTTGTAAATGATGAATTGTCACCAAAACTCAATAGCAACTGCAATACACAAAAATCAAACAAAATTTCAATCGACGCCAGAACCGAAAATATATTTAAACTAAAATGTGATCTAGCTAATACAGATGCTTTACTTTTCGCTCAAGAAAAAGATAAGGTTAGGTTACCTAATGCACTAGTTACAGTAAATAAAGACGGTGAATTTTTAACTTCGATTGTCAATTCAAATGTGATAGAAAAAACTATTGATTTTACAGAATTAATTATCGAACCATTCGATCCAGGTATAAGTAGTAATCAAACAATTTTTAACTTAAATTTAGAACCAAAAATTGACACGATTTATGACAGACAAACATTAATTAGAAATCAATTACGGACAGACCATCCAAATGACGAGGAAAGAGAACTAATAACCAATTTATGCCAAGATTTTTCCGATATATTTTACATTGAAGGTGACGACTTTACGTTTACTAACGAAATCAAACATTCCATTGAAACTAACAACACAAGACCTGTGTTTACTAAATCCTATAGATACCCTCAGGTACACAAGGAGGAAGTTAAATCTCAAGTCAGCAAAATGTTAAATCAAGGTATAATTCGTCAATCTATATCTCCATGGTCTTCTCCCGTCTGGGTCGTACCCAAAAAGATTGATGCTTCAGGAAAGCCAAAATGGCGAATCGTAATCGATTATCGGAAGCTCAACGAACTCAAATGTGAATACTTCACTACACTCGATCTAGCCTCAGGCTTCCATCAGATTGAGATCGATCCCAAAGATATCCCGAAAACAGCTTTTTCAGTCGAAAATGGCCACTACGAATTCGTTCGTATGCCATTTGGTCTCAAGAATGCCCCGTCCACATTCCAAAGAGTCATGGACAATATTCTCCTTGGCATTCAGAATGAACGCTGTCTCGTCTACATGGATGACATTATTATATATTCCCCTACTATCAATGAACATATTTCTAGGTTAACAGAAGTCTTTAAGCGCCTTCGAAAGGCAAATCTAAAAATTCAGCCTGATAAGTGCGAATTTTTAAGAAAAGAGGTAGCTTATCTTGGTCATTATATTACCAAAGAAGGAGTAAAACCAAACCCTTCAAAAATCGATTGCATCCAGAAATTTCCTACACCTACCACGCCCAAAGAAATTAAGTCCTTCCTAGGCTTAGCGGGTTATTATAGACGCTTCATCCCTAATTTTGCGAAAATATCGAAACCCTTAACAAAACTCCTACAGAAGGATGTCCCTTTTCAATTCAGATTGTAAATCTTCCTTTGACGAACTAAAAATGGCACTCGTCTCTGACCCAATTCTAATCTACCCCAATTTTGAGGAAACCTTCCTTTTGACCACTGACGCAAGTGCGTTCGCCATTGGCGCTGTTTTGTCGCAAGGTCCCGTAGGAAAGGATCTTCCAATAGCATATGCTTCCAGAACCTTGTGCAATGCAGAAACAAAATACTCAACTATAGAGAGAGAGCTACTCGCAATAGTATGGGCAGTTAAACACTTTCGACCGTATCTCTTTGGCCGGAAATTTATTTTAATTACAGACCATCGCCCATTGACATGGCTTTTTTCCATCAAGGACCCTGGCAGTCGCTTAGCTCGCTGGCGTCTAAAGCTCGAGGAATACGATTATAAAATCGAGTATAAACCAGGAAAAATAAATAAAAACGCGGACGCGCTATATATCCCGTGTCAACATTAATCATTTTAAGGCATGTTCTGATTTCCAATCAAAAATCTCTATCCTTGCTTCCAATGAGGACGAAGACATACATAACCGCCCATCAACTAATGGAGAAAAATCTCTATCAAATGACGAAAATGATGATGTAAACACTGACCAACTTACGCAAGAATATAACACCTTTGTGAATCTGTGCAAAACAAAATCAATTATGGATTATTCTAAAATCGAAATTTCCAATTCACAACTTTTAGATAAATCCCACAAAGACATAGTCACTTTCTTCTGGCAAGACCAACTAGAAGAACTACATTACAAAATCATTGACTATATCCTGGAAGAAACTCCCAATTTGGCTTCCAATGAAATTAATATCTTATCGAGGATATAGTAGTTCAGCACTTATTTTATATATTATTCAAAAGCCAAGACGAATTCGATTTGCAAAAAACCTATTGCATAGAGAATACCTTGAAATTACCCATTCTCGAAATATTTTCCTTTATTTTCACCGAGAAAGGCATTAAACTCAAAATATGTCAAAATATCGTGAAAACTCCCGATGATGACCAAATTCCAATCATTTTAGACCAATATCATACCGGAAAAAATAATCTACACCGTGGAATTAACGAAACCATAAAACGAATAAGAGAAAAATACAACTGGCCCGGTTTAACTAAGGACGCAGAAAAATGTATAAGAAATTGCAAAATTTGCCAAAAAGTCAAAGTTTGTCGCAAAAATCTTAGTACACCCCTTGTAATTACTGAAACTCCAAAAACACCCTTCGAAAGGATTAATATAGACCTTTTCGAGTATCCTACTCGTAATTATGCCCTTACCATTAGAGATGAATTAACCAAATTCACACAGGCCTACCCTATAATCAACTTCAGTTGTAAACACACTCCTAGTGTTTTTTCAACATTTTGGCACCCCTTTGAGGATCCATTGTGATCATGGCCGAGAATTCGACAACGCTCTACTGAAAGACCTTTGTAAACTTTATGACGTAAAACTGACCTTTTCAAGCACTGGCCACCCTCAATCAAATGGCTCACTTGAAAGATTCCATGCTACCCTAACCGAAATGATTCGAGTACATGTAGCTGAACATCCTAATGAACACCCCTTTAACATCCTCCCATATGCAATAATTTGCTACAATAATACTAAAAATAAAACCCATGGGTTTAGTCCATATGAACTTATATTTGGTCATATATCAAGCAGACCTCCTGAAACCCTCTATAATCAAGAACAACTAATTTCAAAATACATTAGAGACCTCAATAACAGAATGTAGCACTATTATAAAATTGCGCGGTCAAGAACTAACCTACAAAAAGAAAAAGCTAAAATAATATTTGACAAATCCGTTTCGCAAAAGCTTCCGGAATATAAAGTTGGCGATAAAGTATATGTCAAAGAAACGCAAGACAAAGATAAGACCCATAATAAATTTAATGGTCCATTCCAAATAACCGAAGTTTTTGGAACGTCAGCATTGGTTAAAAATTTAGCAACTAACCAATCTTCAAAAATAAATTTCAACAGGTTAAAGCCCTACTACGACTAGTCTATTCTTTTCCAGACTGTTCGGGCTAATATCAGCCGCCATCTCCCAATTCACCCTCACACCCATTAACAACACCATTGGGATCTTCTATCACGAAGAAAGAAGTATTAGAGTTTCGAATGACAAATGGACATTACTAGTGTATAAGGACTTACAGCCATTTAGAGAAGCTATTAAGAATAATGAAAAAATCCTTGCTAGCATGTCAAGCGTACTTGACAACCCCACACCTAGAATGAAAGCCTTCAAAGTCGAAATTCAAACACATTTTAGTCTCCTAACACAAATTGCTGATTCCGTTAATCAAAAATTGAGAGACATTTTAGTCGATACAAAAATGTATGCTTTTAGAAGTAAACGCGGTCTAGTAAATGGTATAGGCAGTGTTTTTAAATCAATTACAGGTAACCTAGACTCTTCGGATGGCGAATACTTTGACGAATGCAGTAATAAAATTAATCACGACGAACGTGAACTCGAAAGTTTATTAAAAAGTCAAATTTCCGTGACTACGTCAGTTATAAAAAACTTTAACTCGACTATTCAAAAACTACAAGTTGACGAAGAAACTTTCAATCGAGATATTACCGAAATTCAAATATCCGTGAACGATATTTCAGATTCCATGGCATTTTATGAAGCGCAAACAAGAACTTTTGATCTCTGTGAATCTTTAATGGAAAGTTACGTATTTCTAGAAAATTCCATTGATGACATTTTAAACGCAATAATATTTGCCCGGTTAAAAATCTTGCACAGTTCAATCATTACTCCAAAAGATCTAGTCGCATCTCTTCAAGAAATATCGCGATCTTTGTCAAAAAATAATCTTCCACTACCTACATATACTTCAAGTGTCGCTCATATCTCGACATTATTGAATTAGAAGCTTATCAGTCCAATGATAAAATCGTGTTTATTTTAAATATTCCACTAATTGAACCAGAAACCTATACCCTATATAAAATCTTCCATATCCCTATTTTGGATAATCGAACCGGTTTCTATCATATCATACCAACAACACAAAAGAACACTGCGCGAGACGACGATTCTTTACTGTACATATTACCTCAAAACTTGGAAAGTTGCAAGCCATTGCAAGCTAACGTCAAGATTTGCTCCGACCTTCTCCAGTATCCAATAGATAGCGATGCTATCTGTGAAGCACAGCTGCTAAGACAAACAAGTGAACTACCAAGGACCGGTCAAACTTCAATCCTACTAGCCAGTGACTACAATGTGCAGGAGTTGGATCAAAACTACTGGCTCATAACCGTTTCTGATCCCCTTCCAGTCACCGTTAAATGCGAAGGAAAAGAAATTGTTACGAAAATACAAAAAACAAACACACTTTTGAAAATGCAACCAGCCTGCAATGCGTTCATCGGAAGTACCAGGATTCGTTCAAAATACCCTATTGAAAAATACAGGAACGTAACGTACAAAACCCATCCTGTTAAAATTCCGTATGACTGTTGTCAACATCTTCCAGAGCGTCCCCATGTTCCAGAACTCAAGCCACTGAAACTTAGCAAAATCAACACGGACGACCTTAATGTAGCGCAGCATAGGTTAAACCAGTATTCAGACGAACTCGACAAAATGATCAAACAGCCGTTTGTAACCAAACATGTCCATTGGTTCAAAATTTTTACAATAACCCTGGTTATTGCCCTAATAACCCTTTACATCTGCTGCAAGTGTCGACATAAGAAGCACCTTAGACTCAGTCTCACAGACTCCTCCATTAATCCATCACCTCCAAAGCCAGAAACGCGAAGCTTGGTACAGCATCAATTAAGAAGATTAATCCCAGGAAGAAGAACTAGCATTCATCCAGAAGAAGCTATAGAAGAAACATCAGATCCAGACGTTTCCTAAAAGTTGATGCAAGGCACCAACTTTTCAATAAAAAGGGGAGCTGTTATATGAATTTTCCCACGACCTCTATGTCCGAACAATGTCAAGTCACACGGTTGTGCAATTCGTAGGAAAGCCGCATCAGCGCTTCGTCAGCAGTCCCGACGGAAATCATACGATGCTATTCTCACGACATCAGCACCTTTCTTGATATAAATAGCTTAAGTTTACCATTGTACAGGGTGGCTCGAATTCGTGTCTATGTATGGGGAACTCGAAAACCGTAAGAGATACAGTGTCGGTCAAATTAAGGCAAAATTGCGCATTTAGGTGCCTAACAATATGCCGTTTAGAAAGTTTCAAAATTCCGAGTATTACCGGAGATATTTGGAAAAAACCGAAATTTTGAAAAATCGTTTTATTTTTTTCCTGTGCTTATTTAAAAACGGATTTCAAATTGAATTG
>JAEQML010081346.1:0-11246 GCA_016904865.1 Pissodes strobi
CTTGATATAACATTGTCATTTTTATCATTTTCTTCCTAAAGATCTCACAGCAGCCACTTTCTTCTGCTAATGGGTGGTTCTTCTACTTACTTTTCAGGTAACATTGATGATGGCTTACGCCGAAAGCGCTCTGTTATGCTTTTATAGGAAGACCTTTTGGATTAAATTTTGCATGGAATACAAAGTGTTTCATTTAGTATTAATGGAATATAGCTGAGAAGCTTCACGGAAGTTTTCATTGCTCTGTATAAAGCACACTAACATATCATACTTTTCAAAATATTGATAATTTTCATTTTGAGCCATCGTAAAAAATACAATATTACACAGAAAATATAAATTTAGCCACTGAAAGGTCTTGCCAATAAAAAATTACCATTCCATTGTTCTTCATAGTCTCTGCCTGCTAATACTTATACCGTTGTTTAAAAGACAATGCTTATACTATACTCATCAAGAGTGTCGTATAGAGACACATTTTGTGAAATTATGGATTTTAGGCTTATTATTTAAAATACATATCATGTATTATATATTTTTATAAAGCTTATTAAATTTCCATTCAAACGAAAGAAAAATATACAGGGTGTTCTATTTAAAAAAACATAAGTTTGCTTTATAGCTAAAAATTGACAGCTCATAGCAAAAATCTGATCACACCACTGGATTCTACGTCAAAAACTGTATAAGAGTAATTTTTTAGCTTTGCGATATGTTAAAGGATAACGGAGATACGAGGGGGGTCCCAAAATGCATTATTTTCAATTTTGCCCTGTATCTCAGGAACGAAGCGAGCTATGAAAATTTTGTTTATACCATCGTTCTTTTCACAAAAAAGTAGCAAATTATTGCGAATACCGCAACTCTCTAGCTTTACTCGTAAGTGAGATACCACGTAATATCATCGAAAACGGGACACTCTGTATTAATTATCACTAGTATTATTATTCAACGTTATTCAACGTTGTTTCACAAGGATCCTACCGCAGAAACTATTAATTGTATTGATAATGAATAATTGCTTATAAGTAAAGTTCCAAAAATTCAATCGTTTCTTACTTCTGTGAAATGAATGATGGATGGAATGATCCCAATACACGTACCATTACCATTATTGGTAGTAGAATATACTATATTTGAAGACCAAGCTGATTGAATAATTAACGATAACATTATAGAAGCAGAAATTAGAAATCAACCAAGACAAAATCCAAATGCTGATTTTATAGCATCTACTCTTAAAGAGCATTCTACAGGTGTAAATGGATATTTAACAAAACAACATGTTTACAAGAAAATGTTAAATGGGGAAAAACAATCTAGAGATTGGCTACTTTATTCTCCCTTAAAAGGTTGTGTGTTTTGTACCCCTTGTCGTTTATTTTAACAAGAAGAAAATTATTTTACTAGTACAGGGTTCAGAGATGGGAAAAATGCAAGCAAAAGATTAAGACAACATGAAGAATCACACAACCATAGATCTAGCAATATACGTTTATTTACGAGAAGTGAACAGTTAACCGAATAGATAGCTCCCTTCTCCCTTACAAATGCATATAGAAATGAAGTACAATATTGGCGTGATGTTTTAAAACGTGCGTCGTTGCAACTTTAGTTACATTAACAACCAGACGGCTTGCACTTTGAGGGAAAAATTCTAAAATTAGATCAGTCCAAAACGGATTTTTTTTTGATGTTTATAACTCATTGCTGAATTTGATCCGTTTTTACGCGAACCTTTGCTAAATCTGGAAATGTGGGCCATATGGTACATGACAATTGCAATTATTTGTGAAATATTATATATGAAGAATTCGTGGTTTTAAAGGGGAAAATGGTATCAAAAATAATTATTGATGAATAAAAAAGCTCAAAATATTACTATTCAATGACAGATTCTAAATCAGATGTCTCACATATTGATCAGCTGGTATTCTTAGTCCGCTATATCTCGTCCGAAGGTATACCCATTGAAGGTTTCTTAAATATACGTCATCGATTGGCAATCTATTGATTTGGAGACAGTAACTTCAGTATTAGAAGAATATAATCTAAACATTAGGGACTGTCGCAGGCAGTCTTATGACAATACATCAAGTATGTTCGGTGCATATTCATTCAGGGCAGCAAGCCAGGATTAAAAGTCAGGACAAACTTGTAGAGTATGTACCTTGTTCAGCACATTCGCTTAACTTGTCAGGCTCTCTTGCAGGGTCGGATTCACAGCGGGGCAACGGGACTGCCTCCACAAACCTTGGATTCAAAAATTGTATATAATAACATTTTCAATTTTTAAGAAATTAATGAATATATCCATTATATTTTCATTCTATATAAAATTTATATTCAGTGATGGAATCTAAAATATATAGTCAATTCTTTACACGGTTCTCTCACTGACTCAGTTCTTAGTTCTTCTTCTTTTCTTCGTCATTTGTTGGATTATTTTATTTTATTTTTCTAAGAATTATTTGAAGAGTGTTGTCAAAATCAAATTGACTGCGTTTGTATAAAGTAGTAAAATAAAAGAGAACCGAGAGCTCTTAGTTTGTATTTGGAGCTTTAGTTTTTGGTGTTTGTGATCAACTTTAGTCGCCTGAAGAAACTCGGAGAGTTCACACAGTCCTCGTACGGTTGAATAAAAGACAAAAATTAAAATTTAATACACTGCGTTTGTAATAATTAGTTGTGAACGTGTGATCTTGCTTGTAAAGTGTCATTCACTTAAATGTACTAAACTATCAATTGCAATAAATGATTTTCAAAAAAGACAAAAAATGTGTATTCTAATAGTGGAAATTTGTTTTCAAATGTAAAAATAAAATTATTAATAGATATTTACTAATTGAAAGGGCCTCCATTTTTTTTCTTTGGCCAAGGCCCCCACATCCCTGCGTCCGGCCCTGCTCTCTTGCAGCAGAGTCATGTGAAAACGCTACCTTGTTTTTCTGTTTTTCACATTTAATTCACATTTAATGCATACTATGTGCAAAACCCTGCGATTTATCTGAGTTAGTTTGGGTTTGTTTGGGTTAGACAAAACATATAACGAGGGCAGGAAAAAACGAAAGCAGGTTCAGTTTGCTGACAGTGTTGATGAAGGAATATTGTTTTCAGCCAGAGTAAAAAATTAAAAGCGAAAAGTTTTACGATCGATGTACTCATAACGAATATAAAAAGATGCTAAGTTTCTTACGAACGTATTTATGAGCCATGCGCGCATTTAGAAAACAACATTAAATCTCCATTGGAAATTTGCAAGTATTTAAGAGAAAATTGATTAAAAGAAACATTTCCCAATTTCGACATTGCGTGTCGAATTTACTTATCAATACCGGTTGCTAATAATTCACCTGAAAGATGATCTTCAAAACTGTCAAGGGATAGAACAGTTTCTCATCATCCATGAAGCCAAGAACGTCTAAATGCCTTCTTCATTTTGTCTTTGGAATGCCATGCCATAAAAAAAATATAAGATGCCCAAGAAAAGCTAAGAAACCGTTTTAAATGTTGCGTTTTTTTTATTTTAATTTTTAATTTAAAATTATTATTTGTTTTTGTGTATGTATATTTTTATCACCACTAATCAGTGTTAAAAAGTTATTTTAAAGCTGAAGTTCTTTTAAATATGTTGCTTTGCTTGAATTTTTATTAGTGAGGGGCGGCAAAAAAAATGTGCGTACGGTGGCAATTTATCTGAGCGCGGCCCTGATTGGCGTACACGATCGCTCACGGCCTTCCAGTCAATAACACCACATAGCAAATAAGAATATTACATTTAGAAAAAAATACAGTGTCAAGAGCTTAAAAGGGATAAAATACAGGGTATTCCATTAAAAAACATACTAGTAATATTCTTTTCAAACAACTAAATATTCATTAGAACCTACATAGAATTAAAAACCTCTTCATATTACTTAACTCCGCATAGAATTTCAGTGTGCTAACCTGTCAGAACTCAAAAATATCGGCTCTTTTTGAAGGTCATTTTCCAAAAAAAAGATATGAAAATAATTATTATCTCCAAAACGAAGTTTCTAATACTTTCTAGCGGCACTACATGGCTTGAAATATTTTTAAAAAGTGGTTCTATTTACATTTACAAGCATTCAAACTTTAAAAGTGATGAATTTTTCATGCCGATTAATAATCACTACTTCTCCATAAAAGCCGGATGGACCATCAATCACCATGTATATTCTTCTACAATAGCCGATTTCAAGCAAAACAAGTATTCTTTATAAAAAGTTTTGCGTTGAAACTTAGAACTTAAGTCATTTTTTATTACAGTGTTTTAAAAATATAAATGTTTCATTTGGAAGATGACATTTTCTTTTAAGTTTTTACTTTGGGTTAAAGTGCATTCTTTATTAAAACCTTCAAAGGCCTTACTTAAATCTGATAAGTTTTGAAGAGAGTGCATTTCAAAAATAAAAATGTGTGCCTTACCAAAAGATGTCCCAACGGGGATGTGCCACATGAAACACTACAAAAACTGTTTATAAAAATATCATAGAACTCAAATCCCATCGTCCTCCCCCAGGCTGGAGAACACCAAAGTACAAAGTCTGGAGCCGATCAATGACAGTTTGTGACAAGAGAAGCTGCATTGTATTGGCTGGCAGGAACGTCAAACTGGTGAGAACAGTTTGATTACGGGGAGTGACGCCCCCACCATTCTGAGTTGCCACGGGATGTGGCCCATCAAATCCCATCGTCCTCCTCCAGGCTGGAGAACACCAAAGTACAAAGTCTGGAGTTGATCACTGGGGAGTGATCCAACAAACCCCATTTTTACCCCTGTCAGACTAGGGACCGCCAAAGGAATGAGTCTGAGGCCGATGCTTCGAGTGAAGCGGCCCTAGATGGTAGATGCATAAGCCTACTCGCATCGTCCGGTGAAAGACCACCCCACCAGAATTGGGAAGCGCTAAGTGGTTTTCCCAAATCACGTTCCACGCCGGTGGTCCCGGGTTCCCCAGTAGGAATATATGGACATGATGGTGCTTCCAGGATCAAAATATTCCGGAAGTAAACTCCCCGGCCATTCGGATCTCCGGGCGCTGGGTGGCCCTGGGAGCCCTTCATTCCGCATTTCACAGACAGCAAAGATACCGAACCAATTTAGAATAGATTTCTGCAACATAAGAGGCCTAAATACAAATATAAATTCGGTACACCAACATCTACAGGCAAATAGACCACACATATTAGCCCTTGCAGAAACACAAGTATGTTCTACAACAACAACAGTGAACTACCTCTATCCTGGTTGCGACTTACATACCCGATTTAGATATAAGTTCGGAATATGCCTTTATGTCCGAAGCGACTTTTCATGTCACCGCGAGGAAACACTCGAACCAAACAACCTTGACGTCATGTGGCTCAAGTTCACCGCCAAGGGATTAACCAAGTTTATATGTTGTCTCTATCGCCCTCCGAGCGATAGAGCCTACCAAAGCTTTTTCTCAACACTAGCTACCACTTTTGACTCAATACAGGTCGATCACCCCAGTTCAGAAATAATCGTTCTGGGAGACTTCAATGCCCACAACACCAACTGGCTCACACATCACAACAAGACCGACAACGAAGGTAGAGAAGCTGAAGCATTTGCCATCAGCTGCGGGCTTACTCAACTTGTAGACGAACCAACTCGAATCTCAGAGAGGGGCGAATTCGCCGCCCTCCTGGATCTTTTTCTGACCACCAATCCTGACCAGTACAAGGTTACAGTTGGTCCGCCATTAGGTACCTCCGACCACAAACTTATTACAACGGTTTGTGAATTGCCACCCATACAGAAGGATCCACCATTGCCTCGCAAAATCTGGCATTACAATTCTGCAAACTGGGACGATCTAAGGGAGTTCTACCTAGATTTTCCTTGGCTCGACGTCTGTTTTGCCACTGACGACCCGTCAGACTGCTGCGAAGAGATCATGCAAGTAATCTCCTCAGGAATGGAAGCATACATCCCAAATTCCATCAAGTTACCATCAAAAGGAAAGCCGTGGTTCGACAAAAGATGCGAAAGAGCTGTAGGAAGAAAACAGCCAGCCTATAAGTACTGGCAGCAAAATCAGACCGCTGAAAATCGCAATTATTTTATCGAAGCGAGAAACGACTGCAAGCGTGTGATCGACGAAACTAAGGACAAACACAATCAAAGGATCAGGAATAAACTTTTGCAATGTCCCAGTGGCTCCAGGAATTTCTGGTCGGTAGCAAAGGCAGTAAGTAACAACTTTACAAAAACGTCCCTCCCACCTTTGACGGACGAACGTGGCATCACGGCGACTACAGCCAAGGAACAAGCAAACATGCTCGCCAAAATGTTTTCATCGCACTCTACCTTAGACGTGTCCCAAGGCAAGACTCTCCCCACTATAACGAACATCAACGCTACCATGGCAGAAGTCAAGTTTTCTCACCGTGATATTCGCAAAATCCTTAAAGAACTAGATACGCAAAAGGCATCAGGACCGGACAGAATACCTGCCATCGTGCTAAAGAACTGCGCCAACGAACTAACACCCGTTTTTTCAGGGCTTTTTTCTCTTTCTTACAGAAAAGGGATTTACCCATCCTCTTGGAAAGTCGCTCGAGTGCAACCTGTTCCAAAAAAAGGCAAGAAAACCACGCCCTCAAACTATCGCCCAATTGCCTTGCTTCCAATAATCTCCAAAGTCATGGAACGTGTAGTCAACCAGCAACTACTCAAGTACCTCGAGGGCAACAGAATAATCAGCGATAATCAATACGGCTTTCGCAAAGAGAGATCGACAGGAGATATATTGTCTTATGTCACTCATGTATGGAGTAGGGCAATTGAAAACTACGGAGAGTCTCGAGCGATTGCGTTGTATATTTCAAAGGCATTCGACAGAGTTTGGCATGACGGACTGCTCAACAAACTGCCGTCCTTGCAGCTGACTGGCCACTTTCCTTAAGAACCGATCCCTACACGTTGCAGTCGATGGACACATCTCGGACACATTCACCATCAACGCGGGCGTGTCTCAGGGCGCAATACTTTCACCAACTCTGTTCCTCATCTATATTAATGACCTGCTGATCGGAACGAATAATCCTGTTTACAGTTTTGCAGATGACAGTACCCTTGTCTCCCACTTTAGATCAGAAAAACCCTTACCAGCGACTGAGACTCATCACCGCAGACAGGAGCAGATTACAGCAATTAATCAAGACCTGGAGAAAGTTCTAACTTGGGGCGACCAAAATTTGGTCCAGTTCAATGCAGCAAAGACCGAAGCAGCAACGTTTACTAAGAGGGCCAATACAGCGGGCCCTGACATCAAGAATAATATTCTTGCGTAAAATCAAACATCAAAATCTCAAATTGTTATAGTTTTCGAGGTTTGTCAAGAGAAGAAAAATTTTATAAGGAATATTTTTCCTGTAAGCTTGTTTTTCTCCTTTTAATATAAGCTGTAGGCACTCTGTATATATACATTTTTTTTACGTAAGTATAATAAAACGTGGTTCAAACAATAAATTCTAAGAACTTACCAATTCGTTAGAAAATCGCCTACTGCACTCGATGAATGTCTAAAATAAATCAAAGACGACTTTAGACAATTTATAAAGACCAACTCAATTGATTTAAAAACTTGCACGTATCTGAGATGCGAAATGTTAAGTATTTAGGATGAAGTGGGTAAGTGTGATTCAGGGATTAATGCACCACTTCCCAAAAAGAGTTATAGTCATTAATATAATCACGTGCGAATTACCCGCTCAGTACTTCTAGAATGGGCTGGCAACAATGCTTTTTGTTTTGAAACCAGAAACCATTCTTAGCGGAGTAAAATACCGAAGGAAAGTAGTCAAAAAATTTGTTTGAGGTATAACCAGTTCAGACCATTAAATTATGATTACATAATATGTTCCTGGCTATATGAAATGGGTGTTTACGACTTTTTTTATAGGTTCAGACTTTTTTTATAGCTAAAATCTTTGAAAATTTTAATAAATCAGTTTGCCCACTTTTTTATACATAACACCTCATAACTCTGGAAATACTCCGTATATAAAAATAATTTTTCTTGAGATGATATATAACATTTAAGCGAAGACAACAGTCATAATGTTTTCATTGATTTTTATTATAATTTTTTTTTAATGGTATATGAACTTGAAAGTTTATATTTTGAATAAGCTACTTTTCCACCAGTGATAAACTTTTTTATTTTTGAAATTTTCTGGATGTCACCAGCGTGAAAGTTTTAGCCAAAAGTACAAAAAAGTTATAAAAAAAAACTCCAGCCCTCTAGGTGTAATGCTTTTCGAGTAATCCACCCTCCAAAGCTGCACATATAATAAAAAATAGTTTCTTCCGCGCGCGCCCACTGCAGTCCGTATCTCGTTTAGTTAACGCGCCGCGCGCCGCTTTAACATAATATTATGTAAATGGATATCATGTTAATTGGCGATATTGTATTTCTTGTTTCATTTTTGCTTCATTGTAAGTAATGTTTTAAAGAAAATATATGTATATAGTTATAGTGAAATGTCTGTTGCCATATAACAATGTTATTCAAAATTAAACAATTTTATATAGTACCTTAACTGTACAGTTTCAATATAAACACAATAATCATTTATGTTATTCGACTACCTCAATATGTATCAGTACATATATGAAAAAAAATCGTTTAATAAATATGAAAAAATAAATTAAAATATAATTTAGTAAAAATCTTCAACTTCAGAATCGGATGAGCATTCTTTGGCAGTAAGTAGTCCATTTTCGCACGCATATTTGCAGTCGCTGCAACACTTAAGTCCTTGTGAAACACAAGAGCACCTATTATTATTACAATTTTTATCAGAACACCAAAATAATAGAGTTTTTCCTACAACATCTGGTACTGGATCCTCTATTGAGAAAATTGGGGCCCATGATTCATTTTCAAAAGTCTATCCATAGTTACTGGGATTCTCGAAAGTCACTTTGCTTACGTGACTCCTGTACCATATTTTTAACATCTAAAATAAACATTTTAAACTATTAGTTATACTTAAAAATAATACAAAAATTATAGACATTTCAGAGTTTACCTTTTTAGATCTTGTTGGAATGCCTCATCCGTCGGAGGTAATTCTGATGCTGGCCGATTTGTAGTTCGTGCTAACTTATAACGTAATTCGTTAAGGTTACGAATTCCTGGCACATTGTTCTTATACAAAAACAGAATATATTGCTGACATACATCAATAGCGTCTTTTTCAGAAAGTTCTGGAAGCTTCTCGAGGTCTTCCAACTTGTCGCACATAAAACATCAAAAGCCGTTTTTTTTCCTATTTTGTAAAATGCATTCGTTGTATCGCAACAAGTAAGACAGTGAACGGCTAATAATTTTTTACAAACTTTTTGACCAATATTTGCTACAGTTTGGGACAAAGACACAAAGTGCGTACTTGTATATATACTGCGGCCCAATTGCGTGAATACGTTATATCGGGTCATATCAGGAATCATACAGTAATAATGAATTAGCAAAATGAAAATATCAGTATTTACAGATTTTACTAAAATCGAATTGCAACTTGGAAGATCATTTAAGACGTGAAGTATTATTCTGGTATCTGCTTCTTTTTGGTTACTATTTAATTTTTCTAAACATTGCATATTACCGTTTCTGGTTATCAGAAAACAACTTTCAGTATTTTTAAATCCTCCTGCTATTATTATTTCTTCCTCATTATCAAGTATAGATGGTCCCTTTTCCAAAAAATAGTTGGTTAAATAATTTAATAATGGTTGCTTATTTGAAGAAGACTTTATAAATTCTTTAAATTTCGGAACTTTTCGAGTACCGGATACTTTAAAATCCGCAGTAAAATCTCCACGTCTTTTTCTTTCGGCATTTTTTAATGAATTTGAAGAGTAAGTATCAAACACCAAATTTATCAGTTTTGCTTTGTGTTTTCGTCCTTCCCTTAAAATTTTAGTAACAAATATTTTTGCAAGGTCACTAAAAGTAATGAAAGAAGCGGCAACTAATTCTGGCACAGATACCATTCCATCAATAATAATTGAATCTACGAACATTGGGTTATGTTTGGTGCAAAACTTTCTATTTTTCTTGCTAAATCAGATTTTGCCGTCTTCCTCATCGTACCATCCTCGTGAAATAAAGATAGTGGAACCAATGTTAATGGTTCTAATAGCTCTTGAAAGCATGACAAAGCTAGTCTGTGCTAGACAAAACACATAAACCCAAAACCTAATGCGCGTATAAGTGCTGAAATATACATTGCGTTTTAGGGGGAGCGTTTTAACGGGTCCTGTTTGGCGGCAACATGTTATCGCCGCGTTCTGTCGCTGCGTCTTGACCGCATATGTGTAGACTGTTCGATTTAAAATTATAGGTTGTCCCCATCCTGCCAAACAGGACCCGTTAAAACGCTCCCGATAACACGCAATGTATGTTTCAGCTCTGGTTGGCGTCTCGGCCCGGCCGGGCGCCCGGCTCTGCAGTCGCCGCGCATGAATAACAATAAATATTTCAAAAACTATACATGATAATTGATTGCGGTTTTTTTTTAAAACTTCTTTGTAGTTTTAGCTAAAACTTTTACGCTGGTGACACCTAGAAAATGTTACAAATAAAAAAGTTTTTCGCTGGTCGAAAAGCAGCTTATTCAAAATATAAACATTCAAGTTTATATACCATTTAAAAAAAATAAGAACAAAATCCAATAAAAATATTATGACTGTTGTCTTTGCTTAAAAGTTATTTATCCTCTCAAGAAAATTTATTTTATTATACAGAGTATTTTCAGAGTTATGAGGTGTTATGTATAAAAAAGTGGAAAATTGTTTTATTAAAATTTTCGACTTTTGTAGCTATAAAAAAAGTCTGAACCAATAAAAAAAAGTCGTAATCACCCATTTCATATAGCCAGGAACATAGGTAAACATATTTTAATGGTCTGAACTGGTTATACCTCAAAAAAAATTTTTTGAAGAAGGAAGCGACTTTTTATTTGTATTTTACTCCACTATCTTGTTTAGTGCTTACTTACCGCTAGCGACAGTGCTACGTGTTTATTGAGCTAGGCAAATAAATAGGTAGAGCTCCAGTTTAATAAAATTATGTAAAAAAACGGCAATTATGTGTTGTTTGTCATGCTCTAAAATTGCATTTTTTAACCGATGCATAGTTCTTATGTATTCTAACCTCAATAAGTTCGTAGATGCGGTTTCCAAATAT